>CAWUFW010005372.1:0-124775 GCA_963921515.1 Calotriton arnoldi | reverse complement strand
CCAACCCGGCATGTCTGAAGGCGGACCTGCTACCACTACTCCTCCCTCTGGACGCACACGACAGGGCCTGCTCTGCCTATGGGGGCATGGCGTATGTGGCCAACATCGCACGCGCACTGAAATGGAACCACTGTGCCTCCACACGACGGATCATCGAGAACAGCTACATCGAATGTCACCCAGCATGCCCCATCATGGTCCTCCAAGGGACAACCTACGAACAACACCTTGACAGCCACCATCCGCTTCATTGGCTGGCAAACATGTACACCACCAATGACATGGAAGCCCTGCTGGACGGCATCGCATACCTGACAACCTGTAAATACGTCGGACCACAACGCAGGTTCCCCGAGTGACCTATGAAGTCCAACCCCGCACCCATGCTCAGCTTCCGCACGGACTGGCCAGTCACCACCACAACAGCCATACCAAACGACCGGCAACTGTAACCACACCATCAACGACATCGCCATGACATCGGATATGACCGGGACATGCACACTGTTCCCCATCACATCCAGGAACACCGCATGCATCGTGGGAGGCAGTGGCATGGGCTCTGTGCATCGCACCCACATGGACGGAACTGCACGAACAACCAGGACACGACATGGATCCAGCGCACATGGACACACACACCGCTCAGTGGACATGAATAGGTCGCCTGGAGTCTGTGGGTGCTGCACCCCTCCCACCCCCGCCCCGGGAATCCCATACCAGGACCTTTGCATGGACGACAAGTGCATACAACAACAACACGACCCCAGTGACTGTGACATGTCCAGTAACCACCACAGTGCAACAACAAGTGGCACGCCGCTGCATGCACGCAAGCACATGCCCTGATGTCATCTCACATGCATGCGTGCATGAGGAACAACCGCAGCAAACCTGTCACATGGAACTGAGATGGACTGTGCCCATGATGCCGAGCGGTCTGGTAGGCTACATGTATACCGTCTGTGTCAAAGTCCGCAGCTCCGCAGCTATACGTAAATGTACATTAGCACAGCCTTGGCCAAGCAGATGTAACCCCACACCCTATCCCATTTGTAATCATGCTCAGTATATCCTCAACATGTATTCCGCTGCCAGTAGTGTCCACTATACTGCATCACAGAGGACAGAAGACTCAATATAATGTTTGAAACCAGAACTGTCTCCGCTGACTCATTTCACAAGTACGAATGAGAGAGGATGAGAGTATGTGAAGTACACGGCAGTCGTGACATGACCATGTAGTCCACTGGTATTGGATGTCAACGCAAATGAGTAGCACTACTGTGGAAGACACACATGTGTCGTGTGAAGTCGTATGGACGCAGTGCTCAGGTGGGTGGGTGCGACGGGTAGATGCGCACATGCCAAGTTGGAGCACGCCGTGTTGGGAGGGCTCATGAACAGTACACCACCGCTTCCCTGGGCATTGTGAGAGGACACCTGTCGGGGGGAGTGAACACGTGTGTGCACAGCAGCCGGGCACACGTACGAAGCGGTACCAGGCGCACCTCAGCCCACCCTCTGTGGACAAGCTGGATCCTGTTGTGCGCCCGCCATGCCCCTTGACAAGGCACACACAGCCCCAGTCGACCAGGTGTAACCCCAACATAGTCAATCCGCACAGGCGATACAGGGCACGGGATGGCAGTGGAGCATGGTGTGTGAGAGGTCTCCTCGCGCTCCTCCTGGTCATATCACGCAGGCAATAGAACCTCAACGTCCAGCATGGCAAAAGTCAAATGGAAGTGTAGGGGGACGCACCACAGCACGAGCAGCACTGACGTCACGGGAGGTGGCTCGCACCATCCCATCCATTGCCCATCATACCAACCACGCCACATGCCATTGCGACTAAGTGCAAGCGCGTGCGCCACCACCCCTGAGCCCTCCCCAGAGAGGCCAAAGAGTGAATGTGTGGGCCATCAGCCACAGACGGACGCGGCATGGCCGCAAGGGCAGCCACAGCCACTGGGTGTCGCAGGTGGCGGATCCGGAAGGCGAAGACTGTGATGCATAGTCCATGCAGGCCGGGTCTCCATTTGGGGCACCACGCAGGTGGACGGCGTCCCGCCACACATCATACCCTGAGACAGCCCACTCGTGCAACTGGACCCACACATACACTCCTTGCCCTCTCTGGTGCGAGCTTGGGGCTGCCTGTGCAAGCGCTAGCCTCGCAGGTGAGCATGCATATTGGGGGGGCGAGGGGAGGACATGAGGGCTGGGGCGAAGATGACTGTATCACTGTCAGTTAGTACAAGGGATGACCCAGATGTGGAAAGGAAGAGACGTGTCCCGTGTGTACTGCAACTAGTCGCCAATCCAACTACCCCCCATGTCCGGAATGTAAGCCCGCACCTAGGCCCGCCCATCCGCCACATCGAACATACCACCAGCACGACTACCTTCCCATTCGAAACACTGACTGGGGGTGGCGACCAGTGAACAATCATGTGTAGCCTACCCACGCGTACATGTGGGCCCTCCATGATCCATGTCACCTGCGGCAAAGACATGACATGCGCAATGAGGGAAGTGAGGAGAGCTGTCCGCCCCACGCGCAGAAGGTGCATCAGCTCCACAGACCCAGCAGCGAGTCCAGCAGGGGTCACATGTGCAGGGGCAGCTGTGCCTGGTGTGAAGGCACATGCATATAGACAGCACATCGACCAATGTGTAGTCTGCCCACATCCACAGTCCATCATCATGCGGACATAGGAATTGAACACAGGGCAACACATCTTAGCTGGTGCACCCACCGTGACCAACAATGCGCAATCATCGACGTACCCGCCCTGTGCATGGCCCCCCACCCAACGGAGGCACATCCAGTGCCACCATCCCACACACACAAGCCTTCCACGGAACATGCTGTGTCCAATGGTCAGTACAGAGTCAGCGCCCATCTGGTGGATCCTGAACAGGAGACACATGCACACACATGCCAGCTCCCACTATGTACGACTGCCACCTGGCACGTGCAATGTAACCTCTCACCTGTGACGTGTGACTGCAAGCACACAGCCGTCTTGGCATGGGGCTGTCAATGTGGACACCAGTCAATGTTTCGGGAGCTGTGATCCGTACAGTGCTGTACATAGGGTGCAGTGCTGACACCTACTACTGTCTCATATCCCCTCGTGCCACAGGTCCCACTTGTATTGGCCGCTCAGCCCCGTGCCCACATCGTCGTCGTCGTGTGCCATACTCATCCAGCCTCGGAAGCAGTACCATGCTCAGCAGACACTCATGTTGCCGTGGCGTTGCCGCTTGACGAATATGCAGTCAGTCCCCATCAGCACGCCCCGCAAGTCATTGGGGCCTAGATCCCCATGTGCATGCACATGGCAGTGGTATGTCTCACTTGCCATTGCCATTGTTGGGAGACCTGTGTAAGTGTATTGTGGCCGTGCCGTCCCAGCTTGACAGCTGGGCTGTGGCCCATGTGCTTGCTCAGTCATGTCAGTGATGTGTATGCGAAATTGCTATGTGCCGTGTTGCTTTGACATGTGTCCTCTGCCATTTAACCCAGGCGGAGACCGAACATTGACCGCCCATACCAATTGCTGGCGGACATGGACGATACAGAGGTAATCAGGAAGTTTCGGCTGGACAGGCCAACTCTGCATCGACTGTGTGCCATGTTAGAGCCCCATCTCCGTCCCCGCAGGGTGTATCCGACTGCTGTCACCCCCACGGCTAAGGTGATGGCCGCCATGCATTTCTTCGCCACTGGGTCATTCCAGCACACAGTGGGCAGTGGAGGAGGGATGTCCCAGCCCATGTTCAGCAAGGTGCTGAGGGATGTACTGGCAGCCATGATGCTGTACCGGAACAGGTACATCCGCTTCCCCAGGGCTCGTGAATTGGCGGCAGTGAAGGGTGCATTCTATGCCCTTGGCAGAATCCCACACGTCGTGGGAGCCATTGACTGCACTCATGTTGGCCTTGTTCCACCACAGGCCACTGAGCACCTGTACCGCAACAGGAAGCACACGCACTCCCTGAATGTGCAAGTGGTGTGCCTTGCGGACATGGTGATCACCCACGTGTGTGCAAAGTTTCCAGGCTCGGCCCATGACGCACACATAATGCGCAACAGCATCTTGCCACGACTGATGGCCAATCTGCAACAGGATCGTGGCTGTATTGTCGGTGAGTATGTGGAGTGGTGTAGCGTGCTGGTTGTGCGATGCTGTCCCCTGTCCAGTTGGAATAGCAACGGTTCTCTGTGTCCCTCACACCCAGGTGACTCTGCGTATCCGAATGGGGCATGGCTGCTCAGTCCATTGAGGAATCCTCGCACCCCAGCAGACGATCGATACAATGAGGCACATGGGAGGACCAGACGTGTGGTCGAGCGTACCTTTGGCCTCCTCAAGTCCAGGTTCAGGTGCCTGGACCGCACCGGGGGTGCACTGGCGTACTCCCCACAGAAGGTGTGCCAGATAGTGGTGGCGTGCTGCATGCTGCACAATCTGGCCATTCGGAAGCAGATCCCCCTCATTGTGGATGACGGAGATCAACCAGGGCCCCAGCCCGCAGACCAGGACAGCTCGAGTGAGGTGGACAGCGGAGAGGAGGAAGCTGGGAATGTGCGCCAGCAGCTCATCGCCCGCTACTTCACTTGACGGTGAGTGTCCATGTACGACGGATGATGTGTCTGTATCTATGCAGGTGTGTGTGTGCTGTGTCAGGGTGGCCGTATGTTCACTGCGTGCAGTGTGTCAACGCTCCATGGCCAGGGTAGTATGCCACTGTTGGTGACTGTGGCATTGTGCCCTATTGCTCTGTGCGATGTGTGTACATTGCTTGTAGTTGTTGACATGTACTGTGTGATGGGTGTGTGACACACTCATTGAATGTGCTCCTGTTCTGTCTCCCACCCCTAGGTCCCTACAGGCCCTCCGGATTCCATTTCCATGCCACGCATCAGGTGCCTTTCCGCCCAAGGTGGCCGTTGTATTCCGTACAATAAAGACACAGGGCACAAACAGCAGTTAGTGAAAAAGGTGCATTTATTCCAAACTGTGACATGTGATTGTGTGTAAGGTGATGACAAAAGTGGTGCGTGCAGTGACAATGAGCTGTCGGTCATGGCTGCGTGATGATCAGGGTGTACCCACTGGTTCTATGTCCATAGTCCAACACACACATGCCATCCAGATGGCTGTGTGGAGTGGGATCGTAGAGCAAGTCAATGCAGTGGCTGGTCAAGGAAGGCTGGCGGAAGGCTGGCTGGCTGCCTCACTTGCGACTGGAGCGTGCGAAGTCCTCCCGGGAGATCTGTTTCCTCTTCGGACGGCCCCTTCCACGTTTGGGAGGGGGTGTGTGGTGGCGACCTGCTGGTGGTGGGTGAGGTGTGCTCACTGGCTGTGGACGCAGGGGAAGTGGACACTGCTGCCCGACCCTGCGCCCTAGCAGGTGGTGGCGGAGGTGGTGTTGCTGGCCTTGCCTGTGACCCCACCGCCACCACCAGCTGGCCCATGAGGTCCACGAGTTGGTCCATACGGGACACGAATTGGCCCATATGGGCGTCCATGGACCTCAGCACCCCCAGCACCTCCCGCGTGTCAGTAGCAGACCTGGCCCATTGTCCTTGGGCCTCTTCATAGGCCCCAAGGACTCTGTCCATTTGAGGCAGGGCATGGCTCCCAGGGGAGGCTGGCGTTTCCCTGACCCTGCTCCTCCTACCAGTCCTGCTGCCACCGGCCTGCCCACTAGCCACATTGCTCACCACGGTCCTCGCTGTGGCTCCCAGGGTGGATCCAGTCGGCCGGGCCACCACCTGCGCTGGGGCTGGTGCCAGCGAAGACGTGGTGGTGGTGGTGGCGGTGGTGGTCGGTGCGGCGATGGTGGCGGTTGCGGCAGTGGTAGTGGCCGCAATGACCGTGGGTGTGGCCGCAACGACAGTGGCAGCAGGGGACTGGGACTGTTCAGCATCCCTGGATGATGGGTTGGTGGGTAGGAGGGGTCCTGGGGAGCGGCTGGGCCCTGCCACGCCAGATGGGCCAGCTTGGTGGTCCGTGTCCGAAGAGGTGGACAGATCCTCCAGATCCGTGTGTCCTCGTTGGGGGCTTGTAGGCTGGCTGTGCTGGCTGCTGTCTCCATCCCCAGCGTCCAGCAGTTCGTCACCTGTGGAGAGAATGAGATTTGTTATTGTGTTGCACCTGGCGAAGTATGTATTAGTCGTCTGACATTGGCAGTTCGTGCAATCTCGTACATGGGTTTCCCGGAGGCGAGTGTGTGGCTGTGGCATCTGTAGGTGTGTGTGCTAGGCAATGGGACTGTGTGCTGTGCACATGTGGCATGGGACGGATTGGCCATGCCGATGGGTGTGTTGCTTTGCCCCTACTCATTGTGACTCTGGTGTATGCGGGCTCCTGGCCCATCCTGGGTCTGGTTTGTACTTTGCTTTTGGGGTTCAAATGGAACGCTTAGGAACGCATATGGCAACATGGGGGCCATGCCCCAGATTCGCATTTGGGAGGGTATATGCTTTTGGGGTACATGCTGTGAGCCATGGGTGCCGAACGTGACATGTGTTGTGGCAGCATGACAGTGCATGGTCTGAGGTGTGTGCATGCCTGACATGCCCTGCATATTTGCTGTCTGTTGTGGTTACTGGACATGGCATTGGACGCATCGTTATGAGTGAGTGATAGTTGTGTGCCAGCCAACGTATTGCAGTTGTCCCATCTCCTTGGTGTGCGTGCTGCCCTGTGCCATGTGCATCACTGCAGTGCTCGGGGGGTGTGGCCCATGTTGTGTGTTGTTGCTCACAGTGTGTCGTGCGCTTAATTGACTTCTGGCACATGGTTGGTCATGGGCATGTGTCTTAGCGTGACTGCTGTATGTGTGGCAGCTGTGCGGATGACATGCCTTTCATGAGACTGGGGCTGACGGATGGGATGGATGGTATGTTGTATGTGCATGGTGTGTCTGTGTGTTTCATGGGTTCAGTGGTGTTCGTGTGCATTTCTGTTGTTCCGCTCTGTTGCGTCTAGTGTTGTTTGTCTTACATAGGCGTAGTTGTGGGGTGTGTGGTTGACAGGCAGTAGGGGCTACATGGACAGGACTTCAATGGTGTTTCGGTTGTGTGTGATGAGTTGCACAGTGGCTGCCGTGTGGGACTATGTTCAGTGTGGCTTGTGCATGCAGACGTGGCTCCTTGGGTGTTGCTATGTCTGTGATGGGTCATGTGGGGTGTGAGTCTGCTGTTCATGTCCGTGTGCACATTGTTCACTTGTTCGTGACGGTGGGCGGTGCTGCGTGTTCGTGTGCTACGTGACATGTCCCATGTGTTGGTGGTGTTATGGTCCTCATGCCTCCAGTAATCCAGCCCTGTCCAGTTTCCCACCTGCAAGTTGTTCGTGCGTGCACTGTACTGGATGCCACATGGCTCTTAGCGGGGGTGCTCCATGTTGCAGGTCTGTGGGGGTGGGGGGTGTAGTGGGTCGTGGGGGTGGCTGTACACCCACTGACACCGATTGCTGTGGACCGTGATGTCTGCCTTTCGGCTGTCGTTGTGCACTGCGGTGGCTGACACGTGGGTGTGGGGGATGCTCCTCCTTGCTGTGCTGTGGGACTGGGGCCTGGTGTGTGTTGTACTTGGGCTGTCCACCGTCCCACCCACTGCACTTTGTGTTCCTGCCACTTACCTGTTACTTGTCGGTTGGTGCAGCTGTGCCTGACACATGGGTGTGGGGAGTGCTCCACCTTGCTGGTCTGTGGGAGTGGGGGCCTGGTGGGTGTTGTACTTCAGCTGTCCCCCTCCGACCCACTGCACTTTGTGTTCCTGCCACTTACCTGTTACTTGTCAGTTGGTGCAGCTGTGGCGGACACATGGGTGTGGTGGGTGCTCGTTGTGGCGCTTCTGGCATATTTGGGGACCTGTTGGTGGTTACGTGGCTGGCTGAGTGTACACATGTCCCCACGTATGTTACAGTTGTTCGGTTTGGGCTGTGTGTGGTGGTGTCTGTTGCATGTGTGTGTGATGTGTTGTGTATTGTGTGCTGGACATGGGGGTGTTTGTCCCTGGGAGCTGTGGCATGGTGGTAGTGCATGTGAGTACATAGCGGTGTGCTGGTATACATTAGTTTGTACTTACCAGCCTCCACTCCCCTGCTAATCCGGCGAGGATCTCCGGATGTATTACGACTCGCACCTTCTCCTCCCACGCTTTGAAGGTCTTAAAGAGCGCGGGATTCCCTCCGCCAGTGACGGCAGCCAGCTCTCTGTTTTTGCCCTCCTTCTTCTTGACCAGGCTCTTTACGTCATTCCAACGTTTGTTTATCTCGACTCTGTTCCTGGGCAGGGTCCCGACTGCATTGACCTGGTCTACGATCCGGTTCCACATTCTGTTTCTGGTGGCTAGTGGTGTGTGCTGGACCATGTTCCCATAGATTTGTGGGTGCACCTTGATGATCTCGTCGACCATGACCGTCAGCTCCATGGGCGTGAACTTGGGCATTCTTTGTGGTGCCATGGTGTTTGTGGTGCTGGTGCGGTGTGTGTTGTGTAATGTGCAGGGGGTTTGTGGTGCCGGTGTTTGGTGGTGGTGGTGGTGGTGGTTGTGATGTGTGCGTTTCTGTGGTGTGCTGCTGTCCTTGCTGTGTCACTGTGTCCTCTCCTCTCTTCTCTGGTTTGCAATGTAGCAAGGGGTTGTGGTCTGTGGGAGTGCTGCTTTTGTACTCACCTATGTGGGTGTGTCCTCATGGTCTGTTGTTTTCAGGTGTGTTGTGTCTGGGGTTCTGGCCTTTGTATTTTTTGTTTGTCCGGGGGGTGTTTTCGGGATGTGTACTGTGCTTGTGTATTTGTGTGTGCCTTGCTGTGTGGACTTGTTGGCCATGTTGTGTGCTATTGGTTTTGTGTGCGGATGGTTTCTGTGCAGGTACGTGGGCGCCATGGCTTCTGCCGTGTCGATTCTCATCGGCGTTGTTTGCGCTAGCGGGCGGTATATTTGTTGTTTTTCCGCGCTCATGGCGGTGCGATCGTAATTTCACGTGCGGTGTGTCGGCCGTGTGGGCGGGCGGTTTTGTGTTGTCGTGCGTGTTTCCGTCCGTGGCGGGCGGTTTGACTCCGACTCGGACGATGGCGGGCGGTATTTTGTATGATTTTTCCGCCGATGGCGGTTTTCAGTTTGTGTACTCATAATGGCGTGGTCGGTGTTCAGGCGGTGTGTGCGGGCGGATTTTTGCCGCTTCCATGCCTGGCGGATTTTTTTACGCCGGGTATCGTAATGTGCCCCTTAGAGTCTTATACACACTTTCACTCCTTACCTCAGACCCCTGTACCATTAGACCACGCCTGGCTAAATATTATTTCCAGGTCATCGAAGGCTTCCACCCTATATACATGCTTACTATCCCCACTCTCACAAAGAATTAAAACTAAGGTTGAACTCTGTTGGGAAATTGATTTAGGCGTACAATGGCCCATTTCTTTTGGGATAAGATTTGGACAAAAATCAGAAAATCTTCTAGAGCAGCCAGCACCACACAAACTCTCTTTTATTTACAACAGATTGCTATTAACACCAGTTTCTCTGCATAAAATGCATTTTGATACCCCAGACACTTGTTGGTCTTGTTCGTCTCCACAAGCAGATCTCCAACATTTACTTTTTTCATGCCCACAAGTTTTTCAGTTCTGGGAAGCAGTTTGGTCCCAAATTAACACTATTATTAAGACTAACACTTCCCTGACATTTGCTAATATTTTTTGGGTAGTCTCTCCATTAGCTGGAACAAGCCGAAATCACAAACACAAATTATTGATTTGTTAATTGCCACTGCTTTTCAGCAGATTACAAAAAATTGGAAAGATGCCTCTAAACTTTCGTACTTGGCCTGGTGGTACTCTGTATGCCACAACCACAGACTCGACACAACTTTTGTTTTTCCCATGTCCTTGAAGCAAAACGACTACTTTTATGGTCCCCTGTTACGCTGTTTTTAGACAACAGTGCTAAAAGCTTCTTTACTCCAGTACCATCTATTCAGGAAGTTACTAAACCTCCTTGAATTGCTTAGTTATTACCTTAATCTATCCAATTGTAATTTTGTCTTAGTTACATGCTTACTTATTATTTCAATATTGAACCTATCTCATGGACCTACCTTCCTAGTTGCCATTGTTATATATGTTAAACATTATGTCTTTTTTAATGCTTCTTCACTTGTCACTTGATGCTATTTACTTATTGTATTCCCAATAAACTTTCTTTTGAAACTTAAAAAGAAAAAGAGATGTTTTGATAACATGGAGACTTTTGGGTAACCTACGTCTGGCTCTGGTACATTGCCAGGAGTTTGAGAATAAGAGCAAAAGCATAGTTGAAGAGTAAATAGCTTCACTTAGTCTTGTAACGCACCTAAGCATTTATATCATTAGCCACCTCTTCGGATAAATTTCAACAAGCAGGGGCATTTGCAAAGTAAGTGACAGTTCCATAACGGCACAAATCGCTGTGTCGTGGCCCTTGGTATTATGAGGTGGCATTTTGTACCAAGTCTTCACAATTAACTTGGAAACATTCATTCTCTCTTCAATAGCTACTAAGACCTTTAGACTCATATATTAGTGTTGCTTGGGTACAAAAAGCGTTCAGTTTTAGCACTAGCTTGCATAAGCAGTTTGGTGCCAATGGTGTCCAATCCTTGTTTGCAGTTCTAGCTGGTGGTAAGTGTATGTTGCATGTCGTAATCTGGACTAAGTATAGTCCAGCTTAAAAATACTTAATTTCAGCAGTTTAGCCAGTAAATTGTTGAATAGGGAAGTTCCCTTGTTATTTGCACAAACAAACAGTACATAATCTCTACTGTTTATCTTGTTGCTTCGATAAAACCATAAGACAAATAGTAAATAATCTCTACTATTTAGCCAGCAGCCAGGTAAATAGTGAGATGCCCTTGCTATTTGCACGGCCATCAGCCAAGCAGTGCATAATCTCTACGATTTAGTCAGTGGCCAAATAGTAAGTAATCTCTGCTGCTTAGCCAGCAGCTGGGTAAATAGCAAAGAAAATTCACTATCACTCAGCAGCCGGATAAATGGCCGGCACCAATAAATAATACTGGATGAACTGGGATCTGTCATTCTCTCATACCTTTTAAACATGAGCACGCATGCGAGCAGTGCCACATTCACCGCAACAAAACCATCTATCAGGACCTAAGACACCTCACTCAACTCTTTCCACGCAGATCCTACTACGGCCACACATTTCTGCAACCAAACATACAGGTCCGTCTGTTACCGCTCCAGACAGAGCACCACTACGCCAAGGTAGAGGCCGCAGCTTGCTGTACAAGTGCCACATAACAGAGCAGAACTCTCTAGCATGTAGAAGAGCAGCGACCAATCAACTCAAATGGACACAATCCGTTGTCGATTTCTGCATCTGACCATAACTCCCCTGGTTTGTTACATTAGTAACCTAGAACACCAACAACAAATAGGTTGCAGGCCCAGCTGGCCAGGCACAAGGCAACGAGGGGCTTGAACAAAGACCACAAACAGAAGCAAAGACACCAAAGCAGATACAGAGCGTTCAAGAATACAAGAAGATGTCCGTCTCAGTCTGCCTGCTCATAATCCCCCTTCACAGAACAACGGTAAACACTGCAGCTTAAAGCAAATTATTTGGCACCTTAAAAAATACTTGTGCATTTAACTCATATCCACGTGGCTTCGTGTGTAGACATTGCCACCGTTCTTGGCAGCTTGAACAACACATGACAGACTCACTCTTGATAGCAGTTACCCCAGTGTCGTACCGGAAGCTGTGACCCCATTAACTTCAGCCAGAGCCACCATGAACTCGAAAATACATTGGCCCACTGCAGATGCTGATGTGATTTTGGACCTCGTTGACCACAGGAGTCACAGAATAAGACCCTATTTCCAAGGGCGACTACTGGGGTTTCAAGAAAAACTCTTGCTATGGTTCAGAAGGAAAGCAGTTGGTGGGAGAACTGTAGAATAGGTGGGATTCGGTTGTGGGACAAGCTTCCAGCACAACTCTTGAAGGGAAGATGTTTATTCAATTATGAGATTTGAAAACATACTTATTTTACCTAAACTGTAAAGATAACTTAATGGTATCTGCTGACTTCTAGATATCCTTGGATTTTATGCGCCTTACCGATTTCTTGACCTGGCCTTCTGCATTGCAGCTCCTCCTGCCAGGCCACTGTGTAAACAAATCCTGAGCACTCAAGTTACTTCTGAGCAGTTTATAAGCACAGAGTCCAGAGTTGCAAGATGGACACCCTGAAGTGACCGCTCCATGCCTTCTGCTGAGCCCCTGCAGGTATCTGCCCAGGGGCCGTTCTGTGCATCGCAGTAGAAGCAAGGCCTTTGTGATGCAGTCAGGGGGTATGTGTGTGGGTTGTTAATACAGTGATTGAAGTGCCGGAAAGGCAAAATAGCGTACTGTGGCTCATTGGTGGGCCTGACTGACTGACCGACAGCTGCCACTGGGGTAAGACCCAAAAAGATCAACTATGCATCACATGTATTCTTCGCATGAATGAATGATGCTCGTACACAGTGCTATTAAAGTGCGATTCCATGTTGGGGTCAGGCAGTGCCCGCAATACAAGGAGGAGGCCTGGAAATAGGGAGGATAGGAAAGGACATGGAGCCCACAAGCTACAGCTCACAAGGAGATGAAAAAGAGGTACATCCTGGAAAATAACTTATTTGGTCACTAAACTACCTTAGATTTATTGGGAATTTCAATGAATAGACACTAGACGGCACAGCAGGCCTTATTAGCAGTTTCATACGAGGCCACATTTGTCCATTACAACATAAACAAATTAACACGCTAACGAAATAGCATCAAATCTAGTAATAATCCAACCTCTACACGTGTATACAAAAACGCTCATTCTCAACTACAAGCCTGACGTGATTGATTTCTCCGGAGTAACATATCTTTAATTTCTTCTCTTTTAAAATGTCTCTCTAGTCCCCGAAGGCCTCTGTGCCTTTCAAAAAGTAGGTCAGTTTTGCACTGAAAGTTTAAAACACTGACGTTGTTTGAACATTCTGGATGTCCACTTGAAAAGGGGTGTGTTCCCAAGGGAGAATTTACTGACCTGTAGTATGGACATCAATGCGAGGAAAATCAGTTCTGCATGCATTGCTTTCCACGAAGCCATCTTGGACTAGTTCCGATCCATTCGACATGGGTTTCATAATTTACAAGGGTCTTCCTGATAATCCCTTGATAAATGTATAAATCCAGGTATCATGACCCGCTACCTCGAGGAGAACAACATCCTGGACCCTTCCCAGTCCGGCTTCCGCAGCAACCACAGCACCGAAACCGCCCTCATTGCCGCCACCGATGACATCAGGACCCTGCTAGACAACGGAGAAACAGCAGCCCTCATCCTCCTGGACCTATCAGCCGCCTTCGACACGGTCTGCCACCACACACTACGAACACGCCTTCACGACGCCGGGATCCAAGAGAAGGCCCTGGACTGGACCACATCCTTCCTTTCCGGCAGAACACAAAGCGTCCGCCTCGCCCCCTTCCGATCCAAGGCCACCAAGATCATCTGCGGCGTACCCCAAGGCTCCTCCCTCAGCCCAACGCTGTTCAACATCTACATGGCACCCCTCGCCCACGTCGCCCGACAGCACAACCTCAACATCATCTCCTACGCCGACGACACCCAGCTGATCCTCTCCCTCACCAAAGACCCTCACACCGCCAAAGCCCACCTCCACGAAGGAATGAAGGCCGTCGCCGAATGGATGAGGACCAGCCGCCTGAAGCTGAACTCGGACAAGACGGAGGTCCTCATCCTTGGTTCCAACCCTTCAGCCTGGGATGACTCCTGGTGGCCAACATCACTGGGAACAGCCCCGCCACCCACCGACCACGTACGCAACCTAGGGGTCATCCTCGACCCCACCCTCTCCATGACTAAGCAGGTCAACGCCGTTTCCTCATCCTGCTTCAACATCCTCCGAATGCTCCGCAGGATCTTCAAGTGGATCCCCACCGAAACAAGAAAAACAGTCACCCAGGCCCTCGTCACCAGCAGGCTGGACTACGGAAACGCCCTCTACGCAGGAACGACGGCTAAGCTCCTGAGACGGCTGCAACGCATCCAGAACGCCTCTGCACGTCTTATCCTCGACATCGCCCGACGCAGCCACATCACACCCCACCTGAGAGACCTGCACTGGCTCCCTGTCAACAAGAGGATAACCTTCAAGCTCCTCACCCACGCACACAAAGCACTCCACAACTCCGGACCAGCCTACCTCAACAGACGACTCAGCTTCTACACCCCCACCCGCCAGCTCGGCTCGACCAGCCTCGCCCTCGCCACAGTCCCCCGCATCCGGAAAACGACCGCCGGCGGCAGATCCTTCTCCCACCTCGCCGCCAAGACCTGGAACACCCTCCCCACCAACCTCCGACAGACCCAAGACCTACTGGCCTTCAGAAGACTCCTCAAGACCTGGCTCTTCGATCAGTAGCAGCACCACCCCCCTCTTCCCCCAGCGCCTTGAGACCCTCGCGGGTATGTAGTGCGCTTTATAAGTGACATGATTGATTGATTGATTGATTATACATAGGCAATGTTCACCATTCGATGCCCAAGTGGCATCTTAGTACATATAAATAGAAGGTAAAAGACAGTGGCATAACACAGGAGGATCACGTTGTGCGGATCCAGCTGTGTTGAGGAGCCCAGGAGATTTCCACCAACCATGGTGTAACTGCTCAACTGCCTGCAATGAGCACTTAGCTGGGCCATCTCACAACTTTACAAAGACTCGAGGAGCTGCCCCCGGTGCACGTTAAGCCCATGGCAAAAGGATGCCAGTAGACACACAAAGGGTATTGGCAATTTCCGGTGTTGCTGTTCATAGGCAGGAAGGGTGTCCGGGCTTCCAGTGAACAGGACAGTACAGAATGTTGTCTCTGGGACTGTCCTCGTGCAAACAAAGAAAGTCATTTTTCATGCCTTTTGAAGTGACTTTCTGCCACCATTGCTATGACTTGGCGCCACACCTGGGCAGCGCCCTAATGCTGCTGCTATCACAGAAACTTTCACCCTTCTGAGGTGATGTGACCTAATAGTTTGGGCTGGAATGCCTGTTTTTAGAACAGGTCATGAATGATTTCCACATGAATGCTCCCTCTCCACAATGGCACAAAGAACAATGTAAAATAACATGTGGAACGGTATGCAGCCGGAGGAATTAATGGCGATTCCGACCGATGAAAGTTTTTCATCTCATGCTTTGGAACTGACATAAAGGATTGACGGCCCAATTGCAGCGCCGCTCTGCATGTGCTTGGCGGGAAACGTTTGCAATGAAGGCTGTTCAGCCATGAGGACCGCTTGATGTGTTTCAAGTGGCAGAGTCGTCCCGGGTTATCTATTCGTATTTCTAGCTTTTAACCTAAGTGCTCTACAGAGTTAGACCAACAGTACACTCCAGTACAAGAAATAATTACAACCTGTAACAGAACGTTTTATATAAGAGGAGCACAGAAGAAAATCCATTAATGAACACCATAAGGAGAGGAAATGGCCAGATGAGCGTGTAGAATGAGAGCTCTGAGGGCATGCCAGAGACGAGGGAGCAGGAGGAGACAGGACGTTAAACTAGAAGGAACATGAAGCAGGAGTTAGGGATTATGAGGAAGAATATACAGCCAGAAGTAACACAAAGCAAAGTGTGAATGCTACTGTAAGAAAGACTTCTTTAATATATATGAGAGGGCAAGCAGAGAACCCAATGCTCTTCTCGAAGGTGCAGCTAATAAGTGCCAGCCCATACGACACTACACGTTCTGCATCTGTCCCACTTCTTGCAACATACCACCTCACCCTCCTGTCCTGTCAATGAGCAGTAGAGAGAGAGTGAGACCGCGAGGTGTGTGTAGTGTCGGACTGGGACAGAAAACAGGCCTGGGCACCAAAGTAAGTGGGTCCCACTAGTGAATCAGATAGCTAAAAAAGTGGTCCATGTTTGCAAATTGTGGTAGTTTTGAATTTGTAGAGACACACTGTATAAGTGTTTTGCAAAATATGGAAGACTGCATGGATTTGAGCCTGATGCAGGCAATGTTTGCTTTACCATCAGGGAAATGAACAGTAAAAACCAGCCCACCAGACCATAAAACAGGCCCACACACAGCCAGAAACTGTCCCACACATTGACCTGTTAGATCAGTCCTTCGGCACTGCTTAATATGTCAGTCTGAGCCCGGGGTGTGTGCTTGAAGACTGGCGGTGTGGTCTACAGACACTACACTGAGACACTGGGGGCATATTTGCAATAAAGTGGCCAATAAAACGCCATGCTTCTCCTTTCTGAAAACGCAGGGATGTGACGTATTCACAAGAATGCGGCACACCCCTGCGTTTCCCCTAGCGCTGGTGCTGAGTTCAGCTGCCTAGCGCCAACGCAGGCACCCTTGCACCATAGTGCAAGGGTGTCTGTGTTGGGGGGGAGATTGTTTATGTGCAGGAAGGTCCTCCTTCCTGCACACAAACAATCTTTAAATGCCGTTTTGCAACTTCTATGTTTGCTGCTTAATGAAACACACATAGAAGTTGCAAAACTGCATTTTAAAAAAAAATGATTGTTTATGTGCAGGAAGGGGATTCACCTGTTTAAGACCAGGTTTTTCCTGGTCTTAATTTTGGCGCTGCCTCCTATTTACGCTGCCCTTCTAAATAGGGTGCAGTGTCAAAATCAATGGGTGTTGTTGTGGAATGCCCACATACTTTTTGAATTGGTTAGCGCTCACAGTGACTTGTATTAGTTACATTAGAGAAAAACCTTCTACATAATGTCCCTGTACCTAGAAAGCTTCTTTGTAATTTTAATATATTTTGGGTTGGGCCAGCTTTGTTAATGTCTTGAACCTTTTGTGGGTAAGGGCTAACTCCTTGTTCAGAGAACACAGGCCCAAGACATGAAAGTTTGTCTTTCAGGAATACAGATCCTCCTATGCTGAGGCTTATATCACACTCAGAAATCCTTTGGAGTACCATCCTTTGATGTTTGTCATGTTCCTGCACACTTGTGGCATATATGAAAATGTTGTCACTAAAGTTTATAACTCCAGCAAGGCCAGTGAGAGCTTCCTTTATTTCATTTTGAAATAATACCACTGCAGCTGCTGAAGTTTCACAGTTGAATATATGTTGAGAATGTGGTGGTATGCAGACTGTGTCCATTCAGCTCAAGCTGATGGTACCACACATTTAAGCCTAGGTTAGAAAGTCATCTTAGCCCATTCATGTCAGCTAAGATGCTGTCAGTTATGGTCATAATAATGGATCTTTCATTATGGAAGTCATATGCTCTATTGCTCCATCTCTTTCAAGTTTCTGCAGTTCAGTCCCTGCCAGTAGTTTATTATGAAATTCTATGGGCCTGTGCCTCATGCCAATGATTTTTCTTCATTTTGTAGTTTTCCTGCTTTTAAGCATCCAAGTCCAGGGAACCCATATGTCTTCACTTTTATGAAATAAATGTGTCTCGGATATTCTGCTGTGGGGTAATTCAGTAAGCTTCTTGTACCTCAATATATTAAAAACAAAGTTTGTCTTTACTTCCTTGTCCTCAGGCTGGATTACTGATTCAACAAGCATTTGCAATGCAATCTGTCTCATATCTGTGAAAGTTAGAGCTCTTGGCATTGAAAATGACAATGTTTTTTACTTTTGTTTTTTTATTTGCAGTGGAGTGATCATATTTGCATACAGTGCTTAATTTGTGCCAGTGGTTTCCGGTGCTCAGCACCGGCACTTAATTCACAGGACCAGGACTATACATGCTTCCTTCTCACTACAGCAAGCTCAGCATCACCCTGGTACCAGAAGCTGCCTGTGCCCCAGTATTGGCACTCCAGCGGGTTCATCATAACCCCGATGTAGGCTGCTGCATGTGTCTCAATACTGGCTCCCTGTCTGCCGGAGGTTACCATGCGCAGGTGAGGGATTCCCGCCAGAGCTGGACCTGTGCCTGCACCTGGCTGTCCGACTGCCTGCTGGCACCAAGAGACCTGGCTGTATGTAAGCGCCAGCGCCTGGCCCCGTCGTGCATCCCATGTGTGCCCCTTTCCCTTCCAGCCCCTCCAGCCTGGCACCACCCAGCGCTGGCCGGCTGCTTGTCACGCTTTTGCGGGTACTGCTGTGAATGCAGTTTCTCGGTCCTGTGTGTGACACTACTTCTTGCCCTGGGCAGTCTTTACAGGGCTCAGTTTTACCTATCCAATGTGAAGCGCCCTCCAGTCCGTGGTGTGAAGAGTGATTCCTCCCACGTGCCTGCTAGGAGAAAATTCCCGATATTCAAGCTGTGTGAAACTACATGTTCTTGCTGTCTTGTCGCTGCAGTCAGTGGCCATGTTTGGCATGATATCATAGTGAAGGTATAGTTCAACGACATCCACCCCGGTTTTCACAAATGTGCATTCGTATTTCACATGATTCACTTGCCGAAGTTAACAAATTTACATTCTGGTCGCCTGCCTCTGGTGATCAAATACAAATAGGCGCAAAACAGTATTGGTAGCGCTTGTGAGCTGAGCACAAATTGTGTGTGCTTACATACTGCACCTTTTAGCTCTTAGGTGGTAGTGAAAACGCCCAGTAAACATAAAATGCAAAATAAAAGGACGCCACAAATACCGTTTTCACATTTGTGCCCGTTTTTTGCACCTATCTATGTAAATAGAGTTGAATGTACGTAGGGGACACAAATGTTATGTGCCCTGGGTGTTCTTGCACTGCATGTATTACACCAGTATCAGAGTGAGCCAGCCTGTCTCACAGCACCCACTGTTACTCTTCTGCTGACTCCTGTGTGGATGGGAGTTGTGCACACATCTTTACAAATCCGTTCCGGATATCATCCCATGCCTCTGTCTGGTTCAAAATAAATATATCTAGCTGGGTGACTGCGTAGCATGCTTCCACTGACTGGCCCACCCTGGTTTAGGCATGATGAATCATGAATGTGTATTGTTCATCATCCTAGTGATGTTATGCCTTAATGTCACAGCCCTGTGCAATCACTAAATAATTGTGGCCTTCTCTCTAATCTATCACCTGGCCTGCTTGAGACAGCGTGTCTGCGCCCCCCAATAAATAATTGCATCAGGGGGCTGGCTCCTTATTGAATTGAGCGAGGTAGGCTGTGAAAGCACAGGACAGATTTTGAATGCTTTCGCATTGTCCATGTAAACAGTGGTCACGACAATGGTACAATTGAGTGGTGGCAGGAATATTGTTGGGCGGACAACTGGAAGAAGTGGCTGCTGCCTCCTAAGAAAAATGTTGAGCACTGGGACTTAATTTTTTACAAATTAAGCACTGTTTGCATAGCGCTATTGCCTTTCATATGACCTTGCAGCGCTAGAGAACCAGAAAATGGGAAATACGCTATGAGGGAGGGGAGACAAGAGTAATATGCTGCCTGAAATAAAAAATAACAACATCCTGGAAAAAGCAAACACTCATAGGGACTGCAAGATTAAGTAAAGCATGTGAAATGTAAGCAGGAACAACATGGTTACCTTAACGCTTTTACACTTATTATTCAGAAATCAATGAGTGTTTTTGCTTGAAAAGTTAAGGACATGACTACTGGGCCCGGAAGGGACCAATTTCAATGTCCATTGCTTATATCCTTACAAAACGTAAGCAGTATGCTTTAAAAAGACCACATCTCTGAACTTAGCTGCAGTACACATTTTATAAACTAAAATAAGGAAATCAGCTCATCAGAAACACATTAAATGTTTTCAACTCTATGCATCAACCAGGTATTGCAGTACCTCCAGGAATGGTGCACTTCCCCGCCCGTGGAAAACAATGTTGTTCAAAGAAAGACGAGAAAATGAAAGTAGCGTTTCACTGTCAAACTCTGTAAAGTGGCGCAAATGTGTGTGGATGTGAATAAAACCAATCTGGCCACTTTGCGAGCACTCTGTTTTGCTTTATTTATTTATTTATTTATTTATTTTTAGTATTTTGAACCTTTTATTTTCTCTCCTTGAGGCTGCACCTTAGAATAGAAAAATGTCTAAAAAAGACGACATTTGCAGCAAAAGTGTTCCTTTGATTTTTGGATCCATTTCACAGGGGAGCAAATAAAGGAAAGGAGAGGAAAGAGAGGGCAAGAGCTGTTTGTTGAAGTCACAGTTTTCAGCAAGTGAGGAGGAGCGAGACAGGAAGAGGAAGAAAGAGGGGGTGCAGCTGCCAGTGGTAGAGCAGAAGAAGTGAACACTGTAGGGAGGTGGGCAGTGTGAGATGAGTGTGGTGAGGGGGTGGGGTGCGGGGTTCATCGCATTCACAAGGGGTCCCCTACACCGTGGTGAGGCAGATAAATCCATTTGATCAGGTTAGATTTATTGCGAGTAGACCAAAGACGTGCATTGTGACCAAACATATACAAATAAATAAAACATTCTTGCTTGTGGATTTAAGAGTTTCTGCATCTTTTTTTCTGTTACATGAGTCACATCTACATTTTGGAGGGAAAAAGAGCGGTTACCGCGCCCATTTCATTTATTACCAAGACACTGCCTTAAAAAACTAAATCAAGCGCTGTAGGTGAGGTGGGGTTGGGGAGGCAGAGGGCATGCATCCTAATTTTTGCCCTGCTGTTGAAGCAGTGCCTAAAACTCATCTTTGTGTTTTAAAGTAAGGGGAGTACCACCTGTATGCAGCATGAGGGTGTTTCGGTCTTTAAGCATGTGCAGAAGAGCATGGAACATTAAGAAAGCAGGATATTATAACACACGTTTAAACTCATGGCAAAGGGAAACAGCTGATCAGGACCACATTAAACATTTTCCACTGTACGCATCAACCAGGTATTGCAGTACCTCCAGGAATGGTGCAATTCCCCACCCGGGGAAAACAATGTTCTCCAAAGAAAGGCGAGAAAACGAAAGTAGCGCTTCACTTACAAACTCTGTAAAGTGGCGCTAATGTGTAGACAGGAAGAGGAAGAAAGTGAGGGAGGCAGCTGCCAGTGTCAGAGGAGAAGAAGTGAACACTGTAGGGAGGTTGGTGGTGTGAGATGAGTGTGGTGAGGGGGTGGGTGGCGGGGTTCATCATATTCAAGGGGGCCACTACACTGTGGTGAGGCAGATAAATCCATGCGATCAGTTGGTTTTATTGCAAGTGGACAATAGACATGCATTGTGACCAAACATATGCAAATAAATAAATCATTCCTGCTTATGGATTTAAGAGTTTCTGCATCTTTTTTCTGTTAACGAGTCACATGTACATTTTGGGGGGGAAAAACAGTGGTTCCAGAGCCCGTTTAATTTGTTACCATGACACTGCCTTAAAAATATGCCAATGTTTTTTACCTTTGCACAAGATATGCCCTCCCCACCTGAATAAAATAAAGAACTGTGTTGTGTGTCTTTTTCTGTAGTACTCCTGCAATGGTGCCGTAGCGCTGGGAATGAAAATGGCAGTTTTGACTCCACGTTAAATCAAGCAGTGTTGTGAGGATACAGTACCACAGGCTGGCACTAGGTGTCCCTGGGGACCTCTTTTGACCACATATGGTACTGCATCCTGCACTCTGCAACATGGTTAGGCAAAGGATCTGGCACAGTGGTGAGAGCTGCCGACTGGTGAGCTGCTGTTAGCTCAACACCCTGTGTTGATGGGCTGATTGTTTAATTTCCCCCGAGTCCATGGCTAGGTGCACTATATAAATAAAAGCGTTTAATGCAGCGTTCTCAGGGTGGGCAAGCAGTGTCATGCAGGGGTGGGGGTAGACGGCAAAGGGATATTAAACAAGGGCACTGCACTGCAAATTATGCGTAAAGTAACGAAAAAACAAAAAAAATGAGCAAAACAGCAGTTGCTTCAGAGGGGTGGTGGGGGCCTGTGAGCAGTGTTGTGGAAGGGGTGGCACTGGAAGATTAAGGGACATGAAGCAACCGAAGCAGTGTTGTGGGAGGGGTGAAGGGGATGCATGGAGCGATAAAGGGACGGCAAGCAAATGAAGTGATAGAAGTTTAATTGCACAAGTAAACAGAAAAGTTCACGAGCAAAGCGGCAGGCCTACTAAAAAAAGAGTTCTCTCTAAGTATAAATAACCTGTACAGTAAGAACACATGTAAAAGGGGCAGTCCTCATGGGAGGATACAAAATTCCAAAAGGAGGGACTACAAAGTGTATTCACCAATGAAAAGCCAACATTTCTAAAGGACAGCAACAGGAACCAATGAAAAAGATGGGTGTTTTTTGAAGCCCATATCCTGGATACACCATGTAACGAAGAGACAGCACGAAATGACAGGAAATGTTAGGGGTGGTTGATCACTATATGTGAAAATTCTGGTTTGGTTTCCATCAACGTTGCCCGACATTTCAACTGTGCACAATGTTGCTTTTTCATGACTTTTATGGAGGATTTTGTCAGTAAGGGCAACTGTTTGCAGGCGTTGTACTAGCAATTAGCATTTTTGTTGACTTCTTGGCTGCTTGAATCTTTGCTCTACTAAGGAGATTACAAATAACTTCTCATCATTCTCTTCTTCATGTTGATGTCGTACTTGCATCATTGTGCCATCATCTTTTACTACAGACTTGCTATGTCTTCTATATAAAAACGTGTTGTAGACTTCAGTTAGTACTCTAGCACACTCTTATAAAATGATTTGCACAGCCAGTTGTCACATACTTTGCCTTGAGCTGAACACAACCCGGAAGCCTGTGAGTCTTCTCCGCTATCCACTGGTTGTCTTTCCCCAACTCTTTCTGGCCATTTGCTACTTATAGTCCTTTGGAGATCCATTTTTCTGTGGGTTGTCCAGTTGTGTTTTTGATGATTTTTGATTTACTTGGTTCCACTTTCATAGACATTTTTGCAAGGGTTATTTCTACTTTTGTGCTCTGTGCATCGGTTAGTTCATGTGATCTCCCTAGGTTAAGTATTATTTCAAGATTTAATATTGATCCTCTTAATATCAGTTGTTTAACTATGGTAGATGTGCATCTTAAATAACGTGTGTTCTTAGCTCTTTTAGGGGCTCATCATCAGTGCAAGTGTTGGGCAATTTTCTTAACTGGGCATACAAATTGTCTATTGCTTCATCTTCCTGTTGCTGTGTCTGGCGAAAAATGAACTGCTCACAGCCAGGACTTATCTGAGCATTAAAATGAATCTCTAAAGCAGTCAATAATTGGTTTTGAAGTAGCCTGTATATTTATTAATCAGCGAAATGCAATAGAAATGACCTCTTTGTTTCATTAGCTGTCTCTTTTGTTGCTTTTAAATGATTGTTGAGTGTGCTGGTCCAGATTTTCCACTGGGCTGCCGCAGTAACTAGAGCAACCAATTCATTAAAAGGCGTCAACGGACTAATGGTATTGTTTGTAGCATATGTGGTTGTGTTGTTTAACATGTTGTGCCTTCTTGTTTTTCATCATCCATAGTTGTACTCAGTATAAATCTGTGTTTTATTTATTTGACATCACTCACTTCCTATGGTATGACAATTTCTATCTTATGCAGCATACTTGGTATCTGTGTGTTTTTTTCTTTCGGTTTCAAGAACCCTAAGTTGCTGTCATTTGTGTTCTTTCACATTTACATTCTGCAAATTTCTTGTACTGAAGTGCTGTTCTATGTTTAAAGGTTTAATGATATACTTTTTTCTAATGAAACATCTACCTGCGCACTGGCCTTGTCATACATAGTCGTTTTTTTCTCTTTTCTGTTTTGTTAAGGAGCAGGCAGTGTGAAGGAAACAGATGTCATGATTAGTGAGGATTTCCACTTGCACACAGGCTGTGTGAGGAGAGCTGTCACTTTTGCCAGTGTGTGCCATGCATGGTTTTTTTAGGCTTTGCCTCCACAGCACTTGAGCTGTGCTTGAGAAATCTATTGTTTTTAATCTAAACTAAAAAGGGACTTACATCCCACCTCCTCTCTTTCCTGGCTTCTCATTGGTTCCTGTGCGTGCCACTTACCTTTCCTCCATTTTATTGACTGTAGCATATTTTCTTGTATTTACCAATGCTTGTTCCTCGTCTGCTTCTCTTATCAGTTTCCCCGCAGCAGAAATAATGTTAACATCCGCTTTGTTAGAACTATATTTTCATAAAGTTTTGCCTTTACTACTGCAGCATATTTATATAACAATTTATCACCCAGAGAGATTAAGTGATTTGCATAGAATCACAGGATGTTGCCACTGCGCCGCTGAGACGTGAACCAGGATCCCCGGCTCTCGAGTCAGCAGCTCTGGCTGCTGCGTCACATCTTCTCTAGTCCCATGTTATCTGGCAGGGAGCTCATTCCTTCTCCCGGACAATGAAAACAGCTCTTTATTCATTACATGGGCGAAACCAATGCTTGTCTTTTACAGTGAGGCTGCAAGCACTGGCATGTGGGTGTGCTTTAGATCCCATCGTACTTTGGCAGTGTACTGTCAGTGGTCAGTGAAGAGACAGAGAGAGAGAGACAGCGAGATGTAGGTCTGAGGAATGATGCTGTGGTGCAGAGGGACCACACCCTGAAACTAGAGCCAGTAGTCAAGTGCCCGCTAGGGCGTCTAATGCTTCCTTTATTCTTTATCTCAGGATGCGCCCAGTTGCATCTGCGAGCATGGTGTCTAACATCAGAAGCCACCAATGTAGTACATTAAAACTTCCAGTACTCCATCCACAACAGACTTGTGCACCTCCCCATGGCTACACCCATAGAAAAAAGAAGGTCTGAAAATCTGGCATGTAAAAAAGGCCAAGAACCGTTCCAAAAATAGGCTCAGTGAGTCTTGACCCACACTATATGTGTAGAGAGGATAAATACCGTACCCAGGGTTTGTTGTGATATTAAAAAATTAGATGGGTGGAGGTCTTTTCCATTTGTTTTTTGATTTCATCTGATGCAATCGTTCATTTTACTCAATTCACCAATCCACTTCTAAATGGACATAGATCGCTCACCTAAAACAATTCCACCATGTTGCATATTTCCATGGTAAGCAACACCAGTTATTCCCCTTTTCACCACAGTCAGTGGGTTGGATTCATGTTATAATCTACATGACACAGGGGGGTTCTTTATGAGTGTAACAGACAATCAGCCAACCTCTTCAACCAGCAGACTAGCAAATTGTCAATCATGCTTCAAGATTACTGGCTGTGGTAGGGCTATTAACGAATCGTGGTACAACAGCAAAAAAATCTGACATTCAATAAATGGGTCCTTTACTGGTGCAGTGTTCATTTTTCTCAAATGGCAATGGAACACAGCTCCATTGTTCATAAAGGGCAGAATGTATTCCATCGGATTCATGAAAGTGCTACCACTATTGCATTAAAAGCCCGAACATATTTTTCTAACTCCTTAAAGAGGTAATTTTTTGTGTTGCTTGACACCACTAAGGACCTTATATAACGAGTCCCTGATATCGCCCTGTAACTCCCACCCAGAGTTACCTATACCGGGAGCATTCATAACTGTGCAGAGGGATGTGGTGATACAAATAACAGTGATCATAAGTGGGAGCCTGAGGGCTCCCTTAGATATGAGGAATTGTGGGGGTAATCAATAATTTGATTCCCAATTTTTTCCCAGTATTTCGCCTTCAGGCTCCACCTGCTTTCAGCAGGCGGAGTCCCTAAGTGAGCATTAAGGGATAGTAAAAAATTTGTAGAGATCAGGTAAGGGTAGCGTTAAGGGGTAGTAAGGGATTTTTAGTGTTCTGCGAAAAGTAGTATCTAGGGGGAATAAGGAGTTTTTAGGGTTCAGAGAAGGATAGCGTTAAGTGATAGGAAAGAGTTTATAGAGTTCAGGGAAGGGTAGTGTTAAAGGGTAACAAGAGGTTTTTAGGATTCATTGAAGTGTAGTGTGATGGGGTAGTAAGGGTTTGTTAAGGTTCACAGAAAGTTAGCTTAAGGGGTAGCGAGAAGTTCTTCGTGTTCAAGATATTTTACTGTTTTTTGCAAGTAAAAGACAATACAAAAAATGATACATTATTAGTATATATAGGTTCAGGAAAGAGTAGCATTAAGGGGTAGTAAGGAGTTTTAGGGTTCATAGAAGGGTAGGATTAAGTAGTAATAAGGGTTTTTATAGTTCAGAGAAGGATAGCATTAAGGGGGTAGTAAGGGTTTTTAGAGTTCAGGCAAGGAGAGGTGTTAAGGGGTAGTAATGCATTTTTAGGGTTCATGAAGGTTAAGTTAAAATTATGGTATATTAAACACATTAATATAATTAAAAGTTTGTTAATATTACATTTGGCATAAATTAAATATAACACATATATAAGGCTAGAAATAATACTTAAAACTTACTGGGGACTAAAAATCACTGCAGATGGGAAAAAAACACAATGTAAAGGTACTCCTGATTTCCTTATTTTGAGGTAATGACAGATGAAAAGTTTGACGAAGTAACGACTGACAGGACTGTGGGCAAGAATGTAAAGAGAGAAATAAGCAAATAGAGCAGAAGAGCTTTAAAGCATCTACATGCATGTCTTTCCAGACCCATAAACCTTTAAACTAGGAAGTAGCACGAAAAGAACACCATTCTCCGAAGGAATGCCCTATTAATGTATCTCTGGATTTGTTGATGGAAAGGAAGGAGGAGTAGGCTGGGACTGCAATACAGCAACACATTCTTCCTGCCTGCCCTTCTCCCATCTGTGCTGCTGCCAGAGAAGACGACAGTGGTATGTGTGTGACCTAAAGGGCTTTAGGTAAAGATACTGTCCTAAAACAATAGCCTGACTCGATAAAGAGCCCTGGCTCAAGCCGCTTTATAAACAAATGACCACAGCTGTTTGGAGGGTGAGCACCCTTTGTGTGGAACCACAGAGCTTTGGCCAAATCAAAAGCTGTACTCAGGTAAACCAACATGTGGGCGGAGCCACAGTCCCTCTCTGTAGTTCTCCTCGGAGTTATTTTCTGATCACATCAGAGCTGGTGACAGTCAGACCTAAATAAGAAGAGAAAAACAACTTTAAATATTTCAATGAAAGTCATGACGAGTACACAGTTAAAACAAGCATTGGAAATGCAATAGGTCTCGCAATTGCTTGAGTTAGAGCTATTGGCATTGTAAATGGCAATATCCTTTACCTATGTGTTATGGAGTGTATATGTGCAGTGTGTAGTCGAATTATGTGGGTTGGATTGGAATTGTTAGTTGTGGAATTGTGTGGCGTGGAATTGTGTGGTATGGAGTGGATTTGTGTAGTGGAATGTATGCTTTCAATGTATGCTTTCAACGCCTATATACACTTGGCTCCAAAGCACAGCAAGCATGTGATAAAACCACTCTACTAAACAAACATGCAGCGCTCCTGGAGCTGCTCCAGTAAGAAACATGCAGTGCTCCGGAAGCCGCTCCTAATGTAGTATGCAGGCCACGGCAACCGCAAAGTTAGCAGTGACCCAGCGACTGCCTACAACGCTAAACAAATAAAAGTAAGTGTGACTCTTGTCAAAGTGGGAAAGCAATGCTAGAGCAGCCACTAAACCACACACCCCAGTCACAGAGGAACAACAAAATGTAACCCATGACAATTAAGAACAAGCACTGTTAAAGTCAACATGAGCAGCGAGGGCACTCACTGAAGAATCATCCCCCCTCCGCGCAGCTCTGGTCGGCTTACTTGGCTGTAAATTAAAGGGGCTGCATGGAAAGTGGGCAGAGCGCTGAAGCCAGTATTTAAAGGGGCAGGCAGTTCTAAGAAGTGGTTGATGTAAATAATAACAAGCGCATCCGAAGCGGACCGGATCGAAAATTTCAAACCAGTTTATAATTTACCCCTATATACACACACCAGGCACTAAGATAGTGAAAGATAAATACGGTGTCCGCTGATGCTGTTCAAAAGAATATGCTGAGACATCGCAGTTGCCTACTTAACTAAGAAGTCACCGCTCTTGCAGCTGCTAATTTATACAGGAATGGCACTTTCGAAGCTGCCCCACCCTGTAAAGAATGGTGCTCTCACAGCCATTGTTACAGCAAATCCGCTCCAAGCAGAAACACACAGCGCTCTTGTAGCCGCTCCAAGCAGAAAATACACGGTGCTCCTACAGCCACTCTACTAAACAAACATGCGGCGCTCCTGGAGCTGCTCCAATAAGATACATGCAGTGCTCCTGAAGCCGCTCCTAATGTAGTATGCAGGCCACGGCAACCGCAAAGTTAGCAGTGACCCAGCGACTGCTCACAATGCTAAACAAATAAAAGTAAGTGGCACTCGTCAAAGTTGGAAAGCAATGCTAGAGCAGCCACTAAACCACACACCCCAGTCACAGAGGAACAACAAAATGTAACCCATGACATTTAAGAACAAGCACTGTTAAAGTCAACACGAGCAGCGAGGGCACTCACTGAAGAATCATCCCCCCTCCACAATACCTTTTATTTATGTGTTGGTTTGGAAAACAGATAAATAATAGGCATTGTTATTTACAATGCCAATAGCTCTAAGTGCGTTGCTGAACATTGGAAACCACTAGCTCAAATTAAGCACATTTTTAGAAAGAGTTGCCTGACAATGGAGGCACCTGGTGAGGGCATGGGCAGAGCCATTCCCCTCCGCCTCCATCATTCCCCTGGCTTTTATGCCACATAATTTGGGGTGAGAGGAGGAAGAGGATAGGATAGTGGCAATAAAGGGCGGGAGGAGGTGACAGGGTTATTTAGAAACAGGTAGGTTAGGAATTCAGCATCTTACTGACTCCATAATTACGTGGGCAGACAGGGACAGGTCAGAATTTTACTGTACTTGTATATGATCAAATTAACAAAATGCAAAGCCGTCCCAATAATGTGTTTGTTTATGCTAATAAAGGTTTGTGGTATGTTGACTTTTATTGACGAAATCTACTCCTGTTATTCGAAGATTCTGACCTGATTGTGACTACTTCTATCCCAGCCCCTGCTTTTAGAGGCAATCTTTTATCGGACATGTTAAAGCTTCTGAGGGTTTTCAGAGGCAATGGTGTCACAGTGACATGTGGCGGCTATGACCTCAGCATTTTATAGGATGTGCCGAAAAGGTCAGAGCTGACAACGTTGTACCTGGGGAACTGGGTTTAGTCTTGGCATCGGCTCAACATCGTGTTATTGTGGGTAAATCACGTAATCTCCCCGTGCCTAACAAAAATGAATGTGTCCTTGTGTAACGTACCTGGTGCTCATGTAAAGCGCTCCAATACCTTAGGGGCGAGTTCGCGCTATATAAAACTGCAAAAAAAAAAGAAAAAAACTGGCCTGGCATTTGTGATCCAGCCCTAGCCGTAGGCACTAGTCCATAGCCCTTCAAATCAAAGACGGTCGACCGACCCGTACCGGCGTTTCAGCTGCGATAACTTGTGTGATTGGCCTCCACTCCCCGACACAGTTTTAGGTGCTGACACGTGACTGACTTGTCCCAACCGTTCCAGAAATCAGTCAGGGGTAGGAGAAGAGATAATCTTAAGAGTGGGTACCATCTGCTTCTGTGCTGCTGCATGGGCTATCTAAACTCCTCCCCCGGCTGCTGCAGTGGGGTTACTGCCGGTCATGGCTCAGCGCGCCAGCCTTCCAAAGAATCGCTCAAACTGTTAATCAGCTGCTTAACACTGCACAGATGTGCGACACAAAGCGCAAACAATCAACGTAAAACGTGCACTATGTGCAAATGTGTACCGCCATAATATGCAAAGCAAAATGTGCCCTGATACAACTGTATGCAAACGTGCGCCGCCATAACGTGCAAACAAGCAGCTGGCAAACGTGCACTGATACAGCGCGAAAGCTAGCAACATGTAGATATGTGCAAATAAACAGCATCATAACATCTGCTCCAACAATGATGACTAATTGGAAATGGGGACCAGGTTCGAGTCTCCCCATCCTGTGATCCGCTGGGCCACGGGCCGCTGGTTCCTCCCAGACAACCCGTCACTCAGTTCAGAGTCGGTATTTCTGAACTCCGGAGCAGGAGGCTGCCCACCCTGGGGAGGCGGGGCGTGCAGCAGCTAAGCGCTAGGCTTAAAGAAAGAAAAAAAAAAAAAAGAGCACGATGTCCCTGAAGCGGGCACCGCGCTTTGAATTAAAGTAAATAACACCCAACCAGTCACAGCTGCCAGGCTCGGGCCTAGCGATGGCTCACACACTCGAAGATTGACTGGGCCCTTGCTCCTGAAACGCAACCGAGAGGCTAGAGAGCAAACACCCCCCCACCCAACCCTCCCGTCCCCGTGATTGTGCGTAATGCATTGTCAGCCTAGTAAAAACACGCAGCGTGTGCTCTGGTTTCTGGTGTTTTACGAGGTGCAGAATTTCTCGCTCGCTATTTCTTTCTACTTTATTCGTTCAAGGAATGTAAATAGAAGCCAAGGCGGGTCACCTGAGTGAGCTGGAGACGCGTGACTCAAGCACCAAACAGGACAGGCAAAAGCGACTGAAAAAAAATAGTGCCTATTGACTAAATAAAGGAGACTGTATCACGCCACAAGTAAAGGATCCAGTCCGGGTGGGCGGGCCAAAAGTGGACAGGGCGGTAACAAGGAGGGACTAAAAAGCCTCCTTCACAATAGAAAGCCAGCGTTTAGCCTGAACTATGACGCAAGCCAATGGGAAGAAGGGGCGGGGCTTCAAGTCCCCTTCTGAAAGTGTATCGATGACAATAAGCCTCGCAGAGCGAGGAGCGCATGCGCGCTCCAGCGCTAGGTCTGCGAGACCTAAAAATGTTGAATTATTCTACTGGGATATGTTGTGGCACTGACGCAAAACCTGGCCATCTGGGAAATGTAAACATTTGGATAGGACTTTCAAACATAGACATGTTTGAAAGGGTGCCAAGATGGCCCCTTTTCTGACAACTCTTATCTGGGTCTCCTTTCATTGCTCTGTGCAGACTCCATGCAGACACCTAGAACTCACTGGAGGGGCTCAGAATATGAGAGAAACCAATTGGCATCTGATGGTGCTTTGAACTGCAACGCCACTCCACTGAGACACACTTTCAAGGCCCTCTATAGATATCTCCCTTGGGCAATAAAGGTGCATGGTACATGCATATACCAGTTGACAAGGCAGCGTTTTTCTGTGGCCTACCCGTGAAACAAGAATAGGAGTGGCCTTGGAGTGTCGTGCAGCAAAGTGGAGTCAAGAGGTCACTACTCAGAGGAGGTAGCTCTCCTGAGAACGACCGTGAACCAGACTGGCTGTGTTTCCCCCTGGTGCCTGCAAGGTAAACAAGATGGTAGATGTCATGCCTGTCCACACCTACCATGGGTCCGCTGGGGGGGTGACGGTGGAGTTTGGTCTGAGACCGGTGGGTGGTGCACACCCGTATGGTGCCTCGCCAATGCAGGAGGAAACACCTCTGCACTCTAGAGATAAAGTCTTGCTTAGTCTCGTGAGACAGCGGCCATCTTGCTTGGGGGCACTATTTAGTCACAGAGAAAGCTGGAAACGACGCGTGTCATTCCAGTCTTCCACCGTGCTTATCTTCCGGATTGTCCTCACCTGATCCACGGATTCCTAGGCGTTCCTGGCTGTGGTTTTCTGAAGGCTTCATCTTTGCGCCTCAGTATACCTCGATCCTGAGACCTGGCAAAAGAAACAAAAGACAATCTCTTTTTAAACTTTGAAGGTGGTAACGGTGCTCACGCATTGGCTATACTTAGCTGTGCTGGTGGGATGTTCTTTCTGTCAAAGTCCTGACAAAATTTACGTTACTTCATGCGGGCACCACTCATATTACGCTCTGCAACAAAATGGATACATAGAAATGTGACGATTGAATTGTGCTCATAAAACAAAGATATTCTTACATTGTTTATGATATATTTGCTGCATGTAAAAAGGTTCTAATGCATTCCTGGCAAGACTGTTACTGCCACGAATAAATTGTCTACATGATTGTTTATAATGTGGCACTCTATGTGACCGGTGCGTGAAGCTAACTTAACTACTTACTGGTTGCCTTGTTTCAAGAATGTTGAAGGTTTACAGCATGCATGTACACCATAGAACGTGAGAGCATATATCTAGATTTGATTTAGGTTGGTGGTAACCTACCTTTATTTTCTACAAGATATCGGCTATTTAGGTATAAGGTGCTTCCTGGTATACCTTGTGGTATGTACATAGTTTCATATCTCCTTAGGGAATGTATAGTTCATATGTCTGTGATAGATTAACAATTCACTACTTGTATATATTCCTCTAGGTTGTCCAGCTCCAGGGGTTCCTGTCCCTTCCTATCCTTGCCATTAGACGTCTCTTGAGAAACCTTCAGATAGGTGGGGAAAGGGGATGAACCAGGTATAACCTGTAAACATGGTGCGAAATTTGGGCTATCAGTACATTTTCCGTCACTAATTAATCTCGTCCTCCTTCCCCCATTGGGTTCCAGTTACCTTGATTAGCCTTAACATGAATGGGCGACTTTAGCCTGGTGGGGGAGCTGTGACTCAGCAGCGTGTGTCCAGCTCACTCGTGGGAACATTGGGTAAGTACATGATAGTAGAGATTGCCAGAGGAGGAAGTGGATTCCATGGAGGATGGGCCACGGCCCATGTTACATCTAGGTCACAGGATTAATGGTCCATCCTAACGTCAAGTTCTCTCACTCAGAGGCAACACCCCCCACTGCGAGGGTGCTTAGGTAAGGCACACCATACGGAGCTTCCAATCTCTGGAACCAAGGCAATCCTCAAAAAAAGGGAAGTGGGTGAGTAGAGACAACAGTGGCCCCGGTAAGTATGCAAGTGGGGAAAATGAAGGATGACTATTTTAAGGACAAAGGCACTACCCAGAAGTCTCAGTTTGTCCACCAGTTGCAGCACAATTAACTGCCTGGGAGAAAGCGCTATTGAATTCCATCAACACCCTACATGTTACTGAGGAAAAATATACTAGTGGTGATAAGGGGGAAATGGTGGTACGAGGTGTGGCCACCTGTCTCCTATCCAGTGAAACTTGTGGTGGAACATATGATTCATTTTCTCACAAGTTGAATCTACTAGGTCCTTCTTGAAGGGGTTGGCCCCATAGATTTAGCACATTTTCTAGTTGAGTTCCACATCATTGCAGTGGCTGGGTAGAGGGTCGGTATGTTCGGGAATGGGTGTTCCAGGAATGCTCATTCTCCCAATTCATGATCTTCTAAGCCCTGAGCAATGTCTTTTTATGCCGTATTACATGAGACGGGTTTTAATATTATTGCATTTATTTTCCTGTAGTGTTTGGGCTCAACGTGTGTCCCTGGTTGTGTCTTATTTGCTATGTGGACTTTGTGCAACTTCATTCTTGCTGATGGACATTTCGCCGCCTGCACTGCAGCACTTAACTAACCAGGACAGCAGATGTAGGTGGCAACATGACCGTGGGAAAGGTGGGAAGTGGAGACAAGGGCACACCCCGTTAAAAAAAAAAAAAAAACGTCAGTCACCTCACAGCAAACACCGTCTTCGAGTGTGTCAGTGATTGCCCCGCAGTGAAATCTCTGCAAATCATCTTATTTTAATAAACAAATTGAAACCACAAAGATAGACCTTTTTATTGATCTCACTCCTCTCCAGCGGGGACTGTTCTAAGGCTGTATTTGACGGGGGTTCTACAAGGTTGTGTAGGGTGTGTAGTAGCATGCTTTTGAGTGGGCATAAAGAAGTGAAAATGTCTGGACTGAGTAGAAATACTTGTGAAGTTCAAAGTCAATGGGCCTGATTCACAAAGGGCCTCCGCACTTGTGGCGCAATGAAAAACTGGAATGCGGAGGTCCCGCCGTGACTGTGGTGCCTCTGCTATAATTGCTGAGGCCCTTTGTCAATCAGGCCCAATGTTTTTACTTTTTACAAGTGCTGCTATTTCATCCTGGTTTTCTAAAGGGGCTCTCGAATTTCTTTAGTGGTAACAATTTCATGATGGAAATGATGAGTGAGTGGTCTTGTTACACTCACAGGAATAGTACAGGGAGGGGCAGGACACTTCAAGGTGGTCATATTGTGAGCCCCAGCCCACCACTGGACAAGTGAGTGGTAATATCTCTACCACTTTTACCGTTTTCCCTGCATATCTTTACACTTGTACTTCTCATCAGTGGTACATGGTGTAGTATCTGACTTAAGAACAAGAGCAAGAACGTAAAAGACCTGACTCTGGGCTGAGCTGAAGCTTTTTAGTCTTTCATTGTTTCTGAGCAGATTTTCTATTGAGTTCATCAGATTCACTGGGGAAATATGAGGCATTCACATTCAGGAGGAATAAAATCCCCTAACATACTTTTCATCTTCCTGTTACACAAGGAGGAAATAATGATGCTATTCTACACTGTGTGTGATGTCTTTTGTGGTGGTTTTCACCTCTGGACATAGGACTGGATTCTTTACGCCGCTGTGGGATTATTGATTTAAAGGCAGCCACTGACACTGATGCATCCAGTATCTTCCACAGCTCAACCCCCTTCGAAGGATCAAAAAAGGTCGATTGAGGATTCTGCATTGCCTCATCCAGGAAACTGTAGGTCCTCTTATCAAGTGTCTCAAGAAAGTGCCATGTTATAGTCAGGCTTTGACTGGGCCCTCAACCCCCACCGAGGGTGCCAAACTGGCAAACCAGGGCAATCACCTACTGTACCTTGAGCACATGAGTACTCGTCTGCTCCAAGGCTACCCTACAGAAAACAATTGCACCATGGTTGAGTGATCATGTGAAAAGGGGCGCTCTTACGTGGGGGCAGAAGTGCAAGTGTGAGGGAGGAGATAGTAATGGGTGAACACCAAGGACCAATTAAAGTACAGATTGGTCTTAGCCAGGCCTCCCAGAGGCCCCCAGACATAATATATATTTTCCAAGATTTAATTTCTCATTGTGGTTTAACCACGTAATGCCTGAGACTATTACCCACAAAAACAAAACTATCACTGGAAGAAATTACTAAAAAAAATGAAGCACAAATACAGTGAATACAAGTTATAGGGTACTTAGGCAGAAATGCATAAATCCGATCAGCACCCAGAGAATTTAAGCATAATGGCTCTATCTTGGACTGCTGGGGGTAAGGATTATTTGTGCCCTATGTGGATGAGAAGTGCCTGTGTGGAATTATTTAAAGGGGTGGGGATCGTTGTCATCCTCTTGATGCCTCACAACATGAAATGCGTACTATGAAGAAGACAGACGAAGTGGCAAAAAATAACACACACACACAAACATATATGTACACACACATACACACACACGCACATGCGCGATAATGATAGATACGTAGGCACATGGTTTTGGTCTGTCTCTGTTTTCCTAAAACTTCATGGTGTGTTCATTTGTCACGTGTACTGGCAGTCGGTCAGATGACATCCTCTGAGTGCAGACCCTTAACTATCCCAGTTACAGTCTGCTTCATTCTGTGCAGCTGTAGGAGGGCACCAGCCCCTGCAGTGCTTCAGGATGTTTGCCTTGCATCAGTCACCTAATTAGCACAGCCATGGGCAGTGGCAGCTGGACCCCAAGGATGCAGTGATGGCCCAGCTTCTCCAGGCTCATTACACAGGCCAGCCATGCTCACGGGGATGCAGGTCACTCTGGAAACGGCTACCAACCGCCTTGGACCAGAGAGCTGTTACATCAGTGGTGCCTGTTTGCAGTGTGGAAGTAATACGAACACCAACAAAAAACAAATTAATGTTGATGTATAGAGCAAAGTCCAAGACCAACCCAATTTCATTTTAGAGTGTGTTTAGTCATTATTACCAAACCGTATAGAGAAGCAACATTGCTAGTTGAAATTTTCACGCCGTAGCAATAATGTATCCATATCATATAGGCCCATGACTTCATTGATCTAAGATTAACTATGCAAACATCACAGTTTTTCTCAGGAAATAATGCCCTAAGTCCTCTTTCTCCCTCCAACTAGCGCAAAGTAGAATTGGGGAGATGAACAGAAAGAAGAATCTAATGACTGAAAGGAAGCAAGAGAGCCCCTGCTTCTTTGGAATGTTCATTTACTCTCCTGGTGTCCCCCGAAGCGTAACCACCACTGACACCCACACTTGTGAGAAGGAAAGTACTCCTCTGTTCCCTTAATTTTCACTCTCTCAGTAATTTCTTACAATGGTGTCTCAGCTGAGTTCTTCAACTTGAAGGTATGTTTTCTTTTGGTGGTCACCGCTGATTGGACCTCTTTGAAAAGAGGTAGGAAGACAAGAGTCATGTCATCACCAAGAGAAAGGACACTATTTTTGGTTGATGCGGTCAAAAGAGCTTCCCTCACATTAGCATTGCTCATCATAGCAATTACAGTGCCCTCCAACTGGCTCATCTCGCTGGTCTCTTTTGTGGGCAACCAATGTGCTTTTACCACCTCTGCCTCTGTTGATACCGTTGACGCTTTGTGTACATAAGCGACTGGATTGCATCAATTAGGACTTCTCCATCCTTCAGTATCAGAATTGCTTCTGGTTTACCATTCTTGATGCATTCTCCAAGTTTTTCACCGTAGACTCAAACTGGCACATGCATCAAGGAAGGCTTTTGCGATTCCTTAATTGCGATTATTAAGGAATCGCAATTATGGAATCGCAAAAGCCTATGCATGTAGGAATCGCTATAAAAATAGCGATTCCTAAACATTCCTTAATTGCAACACGCAAATTGCGAGTCGCAATTAAGGAATGGCTTTCCATTAATTCCTATGGGCCTACAGGCCCATAGGAATGAATGGGAATTGCATGCGCAATTTGCGAGTACCCATTAGGTACTCGCAAATTGCGCAAGCAATTTCAAGGGTGAAAGGGTGTCAAAAGGACACCCTGTTGCACCCCTGAATTTGTAATGTGCACCCATGTTGCAGCACACACATGCCCCAAGGGCATGTGTGTGTGTAATATGTAACCTTGAAAATGTACTTTAGTGCATTTTTCAGAGTTTTTGCAAATTACCGACCTGTTTTATTTTTCGGTAATTTGCTACCCCTATTAGCGAAATCGCCATTTAAAATTGCTTCTAGCATTGCATTTAAAAAATCGCAAATTGCGATTCCTTAAATGCAATCGCAATTTCCGATTTTTGCATTTAGGATGATGCATCCCAAATGTAAAACTATGCGATCATAAAGGGGCAGATTCTGTGAATCTGCCCCTTTACGAGCGCAAAAACAATGATGCATGTGCCCCAAACTGAACTATTATGCCTGTTGCATAGTGTTGAAATTCAGCGAAGTGCAGAGCTGTTTCAGCCATGTCCTTCATTTTTTAGGCCAATGTGCCCACCCTCCTACTTGCTCCTTCTATAGCGCTCTCATCGTTCACTACTCTTGTTGACATTTACACCATTAAAGATTCCATAGAGATTAACTTGGCCTCGACACTATGTGATAACGTTTTTTGAGGATCCACAAAGGAGGTCATTATCAGGAACTGCTGCAGAGACAATGCATAGTGCTCCGAGATGGTCACAGCTGCAATTTACTGGGTAATTTTCCATCCCAGAGTGTCCTCACTATTTTTGTTTTAGCTGCTCCCAGTGTTCTGCTTTGTTTTTATGCTTCTTGCTCCCTTTATGACCTCTTGCTGCAGTTTCATGGCCCCCACTTCATTTTCTCTCCTCCATCTTCTATTTCTCCCTTTTTTCTACCTTCTGGTGTTGTCCTTTCTTCCATCTTCATGCACCCACCACATATGTCACCTCTGGTGTCCCATGTTTGTGTTGTCTCTCTCTTTAAGTACATTTCTTGTCTGGTCTACCTTACGTCTTTTACTTCCGATTTTTCTTTTATCTTTATCTCACACTTACTTACTTCCTCTGCTGCTGCAATGCATCACACTTTTATACAGTCTACTTCTTTTCCTTTTTTCCACCTTCTTTCATCTTCCCCACCTCCTGTTCATTAATTCAGTATCCTTCTTCTTTCATTATTTCCTTCTCTCACTCTTTCCATTCTTCTGGCAGCTCAATTTCTTCTCTATTTTGTCCCTTGTACACCCTTTAATTCCTTTTTCCTCCTTTCCTTTCATCATTCCATCTTTTCCTCCTCTCTTCTCTCACCCTCCAATCCATCTTGCCCTTCGTCCTCTCCGTCATCATGTTATTCCTCTACATTTATCCCCCCCTATTTCTTTTTCTGTCTTTGCTACCTCATTCTGAAACTTCCACCGTTCTACCTCCTCCTCGCTCTTGTCATATCTCCCTCCTTCATGTATCCCCTTCTTTCTCTCATAGGCACTCTTGTGGGAGCCAAACTCCAATAATCTTCTGAACTCCAATTTTATTGAATCCCAAATTTTACCTCAGTCAGTTCAGCTCTGTGAGAGACTACCCTCCCCATCAACAGTACAAACTTAGCAGAGTAAAATCATAATTTTAAACTGAGACCACTCAAGAACTGAGTTCTAGATCAAAATTAAGTTTAAAAGATTAATAAAAATTGTTAAACTAAGCATTAGAGAAAAATTTGCATATTTTACCATGAAGGCTCAGATACAGAATGCAGAATCACAAATCATAACAGAAACCCTAGTAAGTTAATAAAATCTGTCTAAATTCCAAGTGTCAATCTCATAAAGAGTACTGTCAGCATCCTAAGTGAGGAAAATGGAATGTCGCCCCAACACAATTTATCCATATTAATTATTAAAACTGCAGCTCAGCATGGTACGATCATGGTTCATTCACATTGGCAATTCAAAATGAATTTCGCAAATTTGCAAAGTTTTTAATACTTGCCTATTTCTTAAGGTACGATAAATCTTTCTCTTGCTTCCTCAGCAACTGCACTATGGAAGTGTACAACACAATATCAAACATTTTCTTAACAATAGCTCATAGAATTATGTACTTCCACATGCCTACATTGGTACTAACAGTAGAACTCCTTTAAAATGATACAACAGTTACGGGATGTAAAGTTCTGTTCACAGTGCTTTCTAACACTGCAGTCCATTTGCGTCATTGTCCTCTGTGTTCGCGGAAACTTAGGGAGAGAAGACTCACAGCGGGTACCTGATTGGAGGGAGGAATTAACAAGAGCAGGATGAGCAGACCACCAGAAACTGCATTTGCAATGATGGTGCCTCAGAAGAAATTGTGGCATGGCTATACTATATTATTAATCACTACATTATTATTAATCCCACTTCTAACTGAGATGCTCATATAGTTTTAACTGCAATATAATTAGGGCTCCCGGTTTTATGGTATTTACTTCTTGGACATTTCCGTCTGTATTTATCCATATTTATTTTTTGTCAACTTTATCTGTATTTATCCATATTTATTATGGGTTTTGTGAAAAAAATAAAGCTGAAACTGGTATATTTCCACATTTATTTAACCCATAAATATGCAGTCATGCTTGAATGCCTGCCAGGTTTCAGTGATATGAACACCCGCAGAATATAAATCAATGCACTTATATAAAATATGCAATTTTCGGTATCAACCATATGCATATCTACTGCTGTTTAAGCCTCTTTACTAAAATTCCTTTTTTTTTTAACCCCGTTACATATCAATCCACTCAGTTATTGGCCTGGAAGTCATGGCAAAGTGTATTTAGAATCACTCAAAAAGCATCCAATTTCTGTTTTTATCCACATTTAAAAATAAATACAGACAAGAAAATAAATGTTTTCTGTCTGTATTTATCTGTAAAAATCAGTAAAAACGGAAAACAGGGAGCCTTAAATATAATTAATTCATCAGTTACAGTCATATACATCATTAAAATTACGAATTCACACAAATAATTTGTCACCCAAAATTGCACAGCAGAAAAAATCGTTGACACCCTCACTATTAGAACCTTTTTCTCCCATCTTTCCACCTTCTGTGTCTCATTCTTTGTTCTTCTCATCTATCTTTACCTGGAGCCTCTCCTTTTTAACCCTGCTTCCTTTCTTATCATCTGCTTCTCTTCTTTGTTCCAGGCTTCTCTCTGATAATTTTCCACTGTGATATGTTTCTCCAATAATAGATTTCTATTTCTCCAGTTTACTGCCAGCCATGTCATGTTATGGAATGTGATGTCATTTGAGATGTCATCAGTGGTCATCAGGAATGTCACTGACCATGTCATGAATGATGTAATATGTGACGTCATCAGCAGTGCTTTGCCGGGGCGCGAGTTATAGTTAGCTCAACTAACTATAACGGCCAAATTTCTCTGGTTTTGTACGAGTGAAATGTCCAACTAACTATAACATCCCTGAAACCTGTGGTTTTTTCAGTGAATTTCTAAGGTTTTTTAAATGTTAATTTCTAACTATCACGTCCCTGAAACCTATGGTTTTTTCAGTGAATTTCAAATGTTTTTTAAATGGTAATTTCTAACTATGCCTACAGAGGTAGGACATATGCAGAAAGAGGGAAAAAAGCGCAGAAAGAAGCAAGAGAAATGCAAAAAGAGGCAACAGAAGTCCAGAAATATGAAGACAGGTGCAGAAAGAAGCAAGAGATATGCAGAAAGAACCAACAGAGGTGCAGAAAGAGGCCTTGTTGTAAAGTCATCCTGTGCCCCGTAACTTTTTGCTGACTGGTACTGGTGGTAACTGACTCTGACTAACCAGGCCCAGAGCCAGTGCTATGCTGAAAGACACATAGAATACAGTGAAAACACCTACATACACTAGGGTACACTATGGGTTGGGGTACCCCTGTGATTGGCATGACTTCCCTGTAAGGCCCTAGTACATAATAGGGCAGGGGGATTAAAACTACCTTTAAGTCAGAGGTGCAGAAAGAGGTAAGAGAAGTGCAGAAAGAAGAAACAGAGGTGACGAAACAGGCAAGAGAGGTGCAGAAAGAAGCAAGTGAAGTGCACAAAGAAGCAAGAGAGGTGCACAAAGAGGCAACAGACGTGCAGAAAGAGGTAGGAGGGGTGCAGAAAGCAGGAAGAGAAGTGCAGAAACAGGCAAGTGAGGTGCATAAAGAAGCAAAATCAGTGCAGAGAGAACGAACAGAGGTGCAAAAAGAGGCACGAGAGGTGCAGAAAGAGGTAGGAGAGGTGCACAAAGAGGCAAGAGAGGCAGAAAGAGGCAGGAGGGTGCAGAAAGAAGGAAGAGAAGTGCAGAAAAAAGCAACAGAGGTACAGAAAGAGGCAAGAGAGGTGCAGAAACAGGCTGGAGAGGTGTAGAAAGAGGGAACAGGGGTGCAGAAAGAGGCAAGAGAGGTGCAGAAAGAGGGGAGAGGGGTGCAGAAAGAGGCAAGAGGGGTGCAGAAAGAAGCAAGGGCCATATGTATCAAAGTTTGTGTTTGCGATTCTCAAATAGCGAATTTTTGAGAATCGCTATTTGAGAATCGCAAACAAGATGTATGTAGGATTCGCAAGAAAATTTGCGAATCCTACATATTCTTAATTGCGATTCGCAAATTGCGAATCGCAGTTAAGGAAACCCTCCCCATTCATTCCTATGGGCCTAGAGGCCCATAGGAATGAATGGGAGGACATTCTCAATTTGCGATTAGCAATTAGAGAATCGCAAATTGAGAATGCAATTTCAAGGTTGCAAGGGTGTCCAAAGGACACCCTGTTGCACCCCTGAAATGAGCATGGTGCACATGTGGCGCACATACATGCCCTAAGGGCATGTATGTGCGCCACATGCCACTTTGAAAATGCAAAAATGCATTTCTCAAAGAAATGCAAGTTACCACCAACCTGTAGTTGGTGGTAATTTGCGATTCCTTAAGCCATAATCGCACAACTTAGGTGCTTCATACATTTCATTTAAGGAATCGCAATTTGCTATTCCTTAAATGCATTCGCAAAATAGAGAATCGCAATTTTTGCGATTCTCTATTTGTAAATGCCTTTGGGATGATACATCCCAAAAGGCTTGTTCCCATTCGCAAACGGGACGATTCTGAGAATCGGCCCGATTGCGAACGGGAAATGGGCTTGATACATATGGCCCCAAGTGAGGTGCAGAAAGACGCAAGAGAGGTGCAGAAACAAGCAAGAGAAGTGCATAAAGAGGCAAGAGAATTGCTGAAAGAAGCAGCAGAGTGGTGGAAAGAAGCAAGAGAAGTGCAGAAAGAGGCAAGTGAGGTGCAGAAAGAAGCAAAAGCAGTGCAGAAAGAACCAACAGAGGTGCAAAAAGAGGCAAGAGGGGTGCAGAAAGAGGTAGGAGAGGTGCACAAAGAGGCAAGAGAGGTACAGAAAGAGGCAGGAGGGGTGCAGAAAGAAGGAAGAGAAGTGCAGAAAGAGGCAAGAGAATTGCTGAAAGAAGCAACAGAGGTGTACAAAGAATCAATAGAAGTACAGAAAGAGGCAAGTGAGGTGCAGAAAGAAGCAAGAGCAGTGCAGAAAGAACCAACAGAGGTGCAAAAAGAGGCAAGAGGGGTGCAGAAAAAGGAAGGAGAGGTGCACAAAGAGGCAATAGAGGTACAAAAAGAGGCAGGAGGGGTGAAGAAAGAAGGAAGAGAAGTGCAGAAAAAAGCAACAGAGGTACAGAAAGAGGCAAGAGAGGTGCAGAAACAGGCAGGAAAGGTGCAGAAAGAGGGAACGGGTGCAGAAAGAGGCAAGAGAGGTGCACAAAGAGGGGAGATGTGTGCAGAAAGAGGCAAGAGGGGTGCAGAAAGAAGCAAGAGAGGTGCACAAAGAGGCAACAGAGGTGCAGAAAGAGGAAGGAGGGGTGCAGAAAGAAGGAAGAGAAGTGCAGAAACAGGCAAGAGAATTGCTGAAAGAAGCAACAGAGGTGTAGAAAGAAGCAAGAGAAGTGCAGAAAGAGGCAAGTGAGGTGCAGAAAGAAGCAAGAGCAGTGCAGAAAGAACCAACAGAAGTGCAAAAAGAGCCAAGAGGGGTGTAGAAAAAGGTGGAAGAGGTGCATAAAGAGGCAAGAGACATACAGAAAGAGGCAGGAGGGGTGCAGAAAGAAGGAAGAGAAGTGCAGAAAGAAGGAAGAGAAGTGCAGAAAGAAGCAACATAGGTGCTGAAAGAGGCGTGAAGGGTGCAGAAAGAGCAAGAGAAGTGCAGAGAGAACCAACAGAGGTACAGAAAGAGGCAAGAGCGGTGCAGAAACAGGCAGGAAATGTGCAGAAAGAGGGAACAAGGGTGCAGAAAGAGGCAAGAGAGATACAGAAAGAGGCAAGAGGGGTGCAGAAAGAAGGAAGTTAGGTGTAGAAAGAGGCAACAGAGAGGTGCAGAAACAAGCAAAAGAAGTGCAGAAAGAGGCAAGAGATGGGTGCAGAAAGAAGGAAGAGAAGTGCAGAAACAGGCAAGAGAATTGCTGAAAGAAGCAACAGAGGTGTGGAAAGAAGCAAGAGAAGTGAAGAAAGAGGCAAGTGAGGTGCAGAAAGAGGCAAGAGAGTTGCAAAAAATGGCAAGAGAACAGCAGAAAGAGGCAAGAGGGATGCAATAAAGGGAAGAAGGGTGCAGAAAGAAGCAATGCTGGAGATGCAGAAAGAAGCAAGAAAAGTGTAGAAAGAGGCAAGAGAGGTGCAGAAAGAGGCAAGAGAGGTACAGAAAGAGGCAAGGGAAGTGCAGAAACAGGCAAGAGAAATGCACAAAGAGGCAAGAGAGGAGCAGAAAGAGGCAAGAGAGGTGTAGAAAGAAGCAAGAGAAGTGCAGAAAGAGGCAGGAGGGGTGCAGAAAGAAGCAAGAGCAGTGCAGAAAGAACCAACAGAGGTGCAAAAAGAGGCAAGAGGGGTGCAGAAAGAGGTAGGAGAGGTGCACAAAGAGGCATGAGAGATACAGAAAGAGGCAGGAGGGGTGCAGAAAGAAGGAAAAGAAGTGCAGAAAGAGGCAAGAGAATTGCTGAAAGAAGCAACAAAGGTGTACAAAGAAGCAATAGAAGTACAGAAAGAGGCAAGTGAGGTGCAGAAAGAGGCAAGAGAGGTGCAGAAAGAGGCAAGAGATCTGCAGAAACAAGCGACAGAGGTGCTGAAAGAGGCAAGTGAGGTGCAGAAAGGGGCAAGAGAAGTGCAGAAAGAGGCAAGTGTAGTGCTGAAAGAAGACAGTGAGGTGCAGAAAGAGGAGGAAAGGTGCAGAAAGATGCAAGAGAAATGCAGAAAGAGGCAAGAGAGGCACAGAAAGAAGAGAGGTTTGTGCACCATTAGTACCAATTTAACACCCACATTTTCCAATAAGTAACATGTGACCATTCCAGCTTTGCAAAGGGCCTTCCACCATGGTGTAACACATGACACTGCATTTTTGGGAACATTTGAGCCGTTTGAGCTAGAAACAAGGCTTTTTTGTTCAAATCTGCAGATTCGGCAGCAGATGATGGAATATTTGGCAAATGCGGAAAATGTTTAATTATGTGAAAATTGGTGCAGCCGAACAGTCACATAATTCCAGTGGCCCTGCTCATACCCTCCGACTAGGTCCAGAAGTGCTCCTCAGTGGTTCCTTCTTTTTTGTGTCTCATTGAGTTTATAGTTTAGCTTCTATGGAAACGAGGAAGACTAAACCTGAGGTTACCACTCCACAACACAGCCTACAATACCACATAATTACTCTCCAAAACACATAATCCCACTCCACATAATTCCTATACACTAAATACCACATACTTTCTATTCACATAATTTCACTGCACAACATACCACATAATTCCACTACACAACGTACATCCACTCTACACCAAAAAACATTAGTAAAAAACTTTTACATTTGCAACACCAATAGATCTAACTCTCGCAAATGCGTAACCTATTACATTGCAAATGCTTCTTTAACTAGTAGTCGCGTTTGCAGAGTGGTGGAGAAAGGGTGCTGGGCCTCCGACCAGCGCTCAGGAATTCCGCTGCGTGGGACTTACAGGAGGTACCAGGAGGGCTTCTTAGCCCCCAAAGTCCCTCAGGAGTAAAGTGGACTTCAGCCCCCATCCCGTAGTCTGCCAGGAGGCGCGTTTGCAGAGTGGTGGAGAAAGGGGTGTGGCCTCCAAAGACGTTTTAGCAATCCCACTGTGTGGGACTTACTGGAGGTAACAAGAGGGGTAGTTGGCCCCCAAGGACATCCTTGGGGGCCAACTATCCCTCCTATTACCTCCAGTAAGTCCCACACAGCAGGATTGCTAAGTTCTCATAGCAGGCCACGCCACCTTTGCCCACCACTCTGCAAATGTGCTCCCTGGCGCGCTCTTGATTGCGGATTGAAGTCCCCTTCGCTGCTGGGGGTCCTTTGGGGCCAACTAGCCTACCTCTTACCTCCAGTAAGCCCCACACAGTGGGATTGCTGAGAGGTGGACACAGGCCACGCCCCCTTTCTCCACAGCTCTGCAAATGTGCCTCCTGGCATGCTCTTGGTTGGGGGATGAAGTCCCCTTTCCTCCTGAGAGTCCCGGGGGGCCAACTAGCCCTCCTGTTTCCTCCAGTAAGTCCCATACAGCGGGTTTGCTGAGAGTGCTCAAAGGTAAGGGTGGGCGTAGTTGGCGGAGTACTACTACGCGGAATTCCACGAAGTTGAACAAAAACTACGTGAATTCCGCAACTTCGCTCCGCTTCCCACTTAATAAAACAGAGACCTCATATACTTTTGGTAAAATAACGAGTATCTCTGTTTTTACATGCTAAAATGCATATAGTCATTTCACAAATGTGAAAATGAAAATTTAGCAAGCAGTGAGAGAGGTGATGATTTTGAGATCCTCCCTAACCTAGGGAGAAAACCAAGCAGATGCCTTGAAAACAAAGAGCACATCTTGCTGAACGATTCGGTGGTGGTCCCATCCAGCTTCATGAAAGGGTTTCAATGCTTTTGCATTTGACTCGTGAGGGACATCTAGTAATGACTAGTGGAACTGCAGCTTGATGTAATAATTTCAATGCTTTTGCATTTGACTCGTGAGGGACACCTAGTAACGACGAGTTGAACTGCAGCTCTTTGTAGAATTATTTTGATATTGGATACTATAATATTCACTGCCCACTGCTAATCTCATCCCATAATGCTTTGCAGAGCCTTTGGTTGGGATTGTATTTTTGCCCATAACTGTGCTTGGGGTGGCCCTAACAGGATGGGACCACCACTGAATCGTTCAGCATGATGTGCTCTTTGTGTTCAAGGCATCTGCTTGGTCCTCCCCCTAGGTTAGGGGGGATCCCAAAATCATCATCTCTCTCATTGGCTGATATTTTAATTTGAAAGTTCACTTTTGTGAATTGGTTATATGCTTTTTAGCATGTAAAGTTGCTTTATCAAAGCATTTGTGGGTGCAGTTTAGTAGCTGATTCCACTACGCGGAGGGACAGAGTTTTTGCTTGAATTCCGTGTTTTTAATGGAATGTGTAGTTAACAATTCTCCACAAACTCCACTAGCAGAGCGGAGTTTATTGCCCACCCCTACTCAAAGGCCATGCCCCCTTTTTACACCACTCTGCAAACGCGGCTCCTGGCGCACTGCTGCTCGGGGGATGAAGGCCACTTGTGTCCTGAGGTCCTCAGGACACAAGAGGACCTCATCGCCCCAGGGTGGTGTAAAAAGGGGCATGGCCTCGGACCACCTCTCAGCAATCCCACTGTGTGGGGCTTACTGGAGGTACCTAGTGGGCTAGTTGGCCCCCAGGGATGCTCAGGAATGAAGGGGACTTAATCCCCCAACTTAGAACGTGCCAGGGGCGCGTTTGCAGACTGTTGCAGGGAGGGGGCGGGGCCTCCGGTGAGATGCCGGCTTTTATTTAAAAAATATATTTTTAGAAGGGGGGCTTCATGGCCCCCCTTCTTTTAGTATTTTTTGGGCCCTGGGGACCCCATCCCCCAGGGCCTGACCCATTTTTTATTTATTTATTTTTTAAACGGGAAGGGGACCGTGCGGCCCCCTTCCCGAGGCCGATTTCGACCCCGGGGACCCCATCCCCCTGTCTTGGCCACATATTTTTAAAATATTTTTAATGGAGGGGGCCGTGCAGCCCCCTCCTGAGGCCTTTATTGGCCCCGGGGACCCATCCCCCGGGGCTTTGCCTCTTTGCCTTTTTTTAAAAATGTATTTTTATATTTCTATGGGGGGCCTCATGGCCCCCCTTCCCTGGGCCACTTTTGGCCCCGGTGACCCCATCCCCCAGGGCCGGCCCTCAAGTTGGGGACCATGGAGGGAGCCCCAATGCCCCCACGGTCCCAGCCGGCTCCCTGCCTCCTGCGGGAGCCGGCATTGCTTTTGGGCAAGAGGAGCAGCTAACATGCAGCTCCCCTTGCCCAAAAGCAATTCTGCTTTGCTTCGTTGAAGCGAGAGCAGAAAACCTGCTCTCGCTTCAACGAAGCAAAGCAGTGTTTGCTATGGCTCCCGCCCTGTCATAGCAACCAGCAATGTTCCGGGGTGGGCACCCGGGACATTGCAGGAGCCGGCCCTGGGGGTGTCAGTCCCCAGGGCCATCAAGGGCTTCAGGAGGGGGGCCACGCGGCCCCCCTCCCAACAGTTTAAAGCCCCGGGGAGGTGGTGGTCCCCGGGCCTGGGGGTCTGCAACAGACCCCCGCCCTTTATTTAAAATTGCCCCGGGGAGGTGGTGGTCCCTGGGGCAGTGTGGGGGGGCAGGGGCCACCCCACTTTCCTTTAATCAGATTGGAGCCCCGGGGAGGTGGCGGTCCCCGGGGCTTGGGGGGCAGGAGCCCACCCCATGCATTTTTTAAAAAAAGCCCCGGGGAGGTGGCAGTCCCAGGGGCTGCGGGGGGGCTGCGTGCCCCGCAAATTATGAGCTATGAGCTAAGCCCCGGGGAGGTGGTGGTCCCTGGGGCTGTGGGGGCCCCCACGGGCCCCCACACCATAATTATAAATTGCCCCGGGATCTGGCCCACCCAAGGGCTTAAAACAAACGAAGCGCTGGAGGCCGTGCTTTGTTTTTTTTTAGCAGGATTCGCACACCCAGCGCGAATTCTGCCAATTCTTTTTTTTTTTTAATGCTTTTTTTGGGCCTGGGGTCCTTGTGGGACCCCCTGAGTAGGCCTAGGGGTGTTTCTACCCTGCCCCCTTTTCTTGTTTTTTATAATTTTATTAACTGTTTTCTTGTGACTCGGATGGCTGCCAACACTTCCTGGTTTGGAGTGTTGGCAGCCAATCAGAATTAAGCTCGTGCTCGGGAGGATTTGCGAATCCTCCTCGGTGCTCAGATATATAAATTTTTATTTTTTGAATTTCTCAGGAACTACCAAACGGATTTACACCATTTAAAAAAAAGGGCGCTTTCTGAACCAAGAGCTACCTTTTTGCCAAATTCGGTGTAATTCCGTTCAGCATTTCGGGCTGTAGCCTGTTCCAAAATTTCCTATGGAAATTAACATGGGGAAAACGTGTTTTGGGACCCCCCTTTTTTCTCAGCCCCCGCTTGGCGAATCACCCCCAAACTTTCAAGACAGGAGCTGACCTGAGCTGGTCATTAGTTTGGAAAATTTCACGAAGATTCATCAAACGGCACCAAAGTTATTGGCAAAAGAAAAAACGCTTTTTGAATAGAAACAAGGTCCTAACTATAACTACCTACTGGTGACCGCCAGTAGGTAATATATATATATAAATTCACTAAAAAAACAAAGGTTACAGGGACGTTATAGGTAGGCTCAGGTTTCCCTCATACAAATCCAGAAAAATTCAACCGTTATAGTTAGTAAGATAACTATAACTCACGCCCCCGCAATGCACTGCTTATGACCTCACATATTATATCACTCATGACATGGTCAGTGACATCACTGATGATGATCAAATGACATCACTGATTACATCATCTGCAGCATCTCTGATGCACCCACTCACACGCCCATATAACCTTTCATACACCCACTCCAACTTCCACACTACCATTCTCAAACCCATTCACACCCGATACCAGTACTTACACAGTTAATTCGTAGATCAACACACACATCCACTCACTCACACATACAGCCATCCATACACCCACTCACCCACTAATACAGCCACTGACATATCCACTCATACACCCATACAGCCACTCACACACTGAGTCAGTCACCCATAGAGCTACTCACACAACTACTCACTCATCCATACAGTCAGTCGCACAGCCACTTACTCACCAATACAGTTACACACATATTCACTTACTTACTTATACAGATACTAACACGTACTCACTCATCTATAGAGTCACTGACACAAGCACACACTCACCCATGCAGCTACTCTCACATTCACTCACTCACCCAAACAGCCACTCACATACCCCATCACTCACCTATACTGCCTTTCACAAACCCAGTTACTCACTCATATACCACTGACACATGCACTCACTCTCTGACACAGCCATACACACACTCACTCACCCATACAGGCCCTCACACACGCACTCACTGACCCATACAGCCACTGGCTGACTCACCCATTCACTCATCCATACAGGCAGTTGCACACCCCCTCACCCACCCACACAGACACCCATAGAGGCTCTCAGACAGCCAATCACTCACCCATACAGAAACTCACGTACCTACTCACACACCCATACAGCGACTTAGACACCAACTGACAGACAGATGCAGATTTTCACACAACCACTCATTCACCCATACATTCACTGAGTCACCTAATCACTCACTTATACAGTCAGTCACGCACCCACTGAATAATCCAAACAGGCACTCATACACCCACTGATTCAGCAATACACCTTGGTATATATATTTAACACTCATAAACTTTTTAAATCACAGTCACTGGATGATATAATCAGTGATGTCATTTGAAATGTCATCAGTGATGTCACTGACCATGTCAGGAGTGATGTAATATGTGCGGTCATAAGCATTTCATTGCGGGGGCGCAAGTTATAGTCAGCTCACTAACTATAACGGCTGAATTTCTCCGGTTTTGTATGAGGGAAACCTAAGCCTAACTATAACGTCCCTGTAACCTTTGGTTTTTTCCAGTGAAGTTTCAAGTTTTTTAAAATTCTATTTCCTAACTATAATGCCCCTGTAACCTTTGTATTTTTGAGTGAATTTCTAAGGTTTTTCAAATTCTATTTCCTAACTATAACGTCCCTGTGGCCTATGATTATTTATTTTTTATTTCTAAGGTTTTTAAATTGTATTTCCTATCTATAAGGGCTTTGTAATGTGCATTTTTATAACCCTGTATTTCCTTCAGTGAACTAATAAGTGTAGTTTTTTTTTCTTTAAACTCTTGTATATTTGTGACGATGTTGCGATGCCCGTGGTGATGTTGCGAAGGGCACATGTTTTTAAGGAAGTCTGAAACATATATATATATATATATAAACAGATTTTAATTAATAGTAGACACTAGTTGTTTAGTAATGTAGAGTTTATACTTGAATTTATGTGATGGTTTTTTGAAAAACACTTCAATGTGGTGTTTTATGTGTTTGCGGTGACTCTGTAGACCGTGGCGCCGTCGGTAGTCGTGAAGTGCGCGTGCTTTTTTAAACTCAGGAACACATACTTACACATATTTTAATTAATATTTAACACAAGTTGTTTACTGATATACCCTTTAAACTTAACTTTTGTACGGATTTTGCAAGTAAAAGCCTTTTACTTGGTGTTTGGCGTGATCGCGGCGACGCTGGAAGTCACGATGATGTCTCTAACCGCGATGAACGTGTGTTTTTGGTGAAGTGTATAACACATATTTATACATATTACATTGTATGATGCACATTTGTTGTTTAATATGAGCCGATTACTACTTATGTTTGAGTAGTTATTTTCGAATAAAATGTTATTCTCTTCAATTTCCAGTCTTAGTGAGGACGCAGATCGTCGTGAAGATCATGTGACCGGGAAATAAAGGAAAATGATTGGATAATACACTTTTCAACTCTAAGATTGGGAAGAACACACCCATACACCTTTCCGGTTCATTCTCTAGGAGCACTTCAGTGTGAGGAGGTGTCTGCAATTTTCTGCTGTGATTTTCACAACTTTGTCCTACAAATGGAAACTCAACCATCAGAACAACAACAGGTGGGAGACCAGCAGCAGAAAGATGACCAGGCAGGGCAGGAAGTACATTCTGAGGAGTCTGAAGACGAGGGGCCTCCACAGAAACAAAGCAGCATTGCATGGGAGTCCTTCACAATTCCTTCTGGAGAATCCAAAACTGTGGCTAAAATTGTGCAATGCACAATTTGGATAAGAACCTGTTGAGAGGCACAAGAAAAAAATACTTCAATGCTCTACCACCTGAAAACTTTCCACAACAACCAATTGAAAGGAGCAAAGAAACGACGAGAGGCTGAAGGACCATCTACCTCTTTAGCAAGTGCATCAACACCTGGGCAACGTGTGCCTTTAGAATGAAGATATTGCTCCAGAATTTAGCCGGATGGCAACTTATTGTATGGACTGTGAGATTGTGGTTAGTACTGGTGAACAAAGTATAACAGCTTTCCACATCACTTGCAAGACTCACAAATGTTGATTTTGTCTTTGGGTTCTTGCAGCAATCTCATGTTTTTGAGTGCTTCTTGAAGTTTTTTCACTGCCAGTTGCAGTTAATTTTTGCATTAAAAAAATTGACAAATCACTAAAAAAACTCAAAACCTCCAACCCCCCCAAAACAACCATTTTTACAGTTTAAAAAAACTAAATGAATGAATGAGTGTATAAGTAGATCTATAATGATTGCAATAGTGAATGATGTATCGATGGTTGCATAAGTACAGCACTGGTGTATGAATGTTAGAATGAATGTATAAGCAATGCATGGATTATTGAATGAGTGTATGAGTGGTGGATAGATGACTGAATGAGTGCATGAGAATTATTTGGATGATTGAAGGTTATTCTGTTCAATTTCCGGTCTTCGCGAGGACGTCGATCGTTGCGAACATCATGTGACCGGGAAAGCATGAATGATTGAATGAGTGCAGGAGTGATTCATGAATGATTCCATGGGTGCATGAGTGGTGTAAGCATGTTAGAATGAGTGCATGGGAGGTGCATGGATCTTAGAATGAGTGTATGAGTGGTGGATGGATGATTGAATGAGTGCATGAATGGTGGATGGATGATTGAATGAGTGCATAAGTGGTGCATGGATGTTAGTATGAGTGGTGCATGGATGATTGAACGAGTGCATGAGTGGTGCAAACAGGTTGTCCTTTGACTGGTGTTAGTTGCAGCAGGTCTCCAAACACTATCAAGGGTTTTCCACCAAAAAGTATGTCGTAGTCAGTTTTTAATATCTGCTGAAATTCTTAAATGTATAAAAGCAAGCATTAGGTTTGACGCCATGCTCACTTCATCAATAATTAAAAGCTTCAATTTCTTTAATACTCTTGCTACCTCATGACAAGCATCACCAGACAACGTATTGTATTCCAATATATTGTCATGTTCAACAGGTAGCATTAATAATCAATGAAGAGTAACTCCTTTAATATTATGTGCAGCTAATCCTGTTGGTGCTGTAAGTACACATGATAAATTAGAATCTGTAGTTTTTTGTAAATAAGTTGTAAGTGCTTTAGTCAAGAAGCTTTTACCAGTTTCAGCTCGACCACTTATGTATAGTACAACTGGTTTATATGTAGAACAGTTACACTCTTTTTTCTCACCAAGAATCCATGTTCTACTTTATCCTATACTTCATCAGAAATGTGTTTCTGGTCTGTATTTAGTTGTTGTATTATTTGTTCAAAATCCACAGATTTTTGTCTTCTTGCTGCATGGCATTCTCCACCTCACTCGTAGCAATAGCAGCTTCACTTTGAATGATTGCCTCTCCAAGAGGATCTTGACTTGCAGGTGCTGAACTTTGGCTGCTCTATGAACTCTCTGCAGCAATTGTTTCTTCCTGCTCAATCTCTTCTCTATGTATAATGTTGAAGTACTTCATATAGGCACATCCTTTCAAGAAGAGGACTCCTTCTTGGATAGTACGTATCCAGCATATTAGTCTTCAGAATGTCTGTTCTCTCTGGCTGAAATTTATAAGATATTGTATTTCAGGAAAATACTTTAATACTCTATTACGACTGCTGGCAAGCTCTAAACTCACCCACACAACTCCTCTTGATTTAGAAAACAAACTAGCTGAGCTTAACCTTCCTACGTATTCATAAGAGCCTATTTCTCTGTGGGAAAGCATTTTCAAACTAACACTGTACAATTTCTTTGTAAGACTCTTTTCTACTGAAATCTTCTCCCACATCTCCTTCATCTCTGTCTTCTCTGACTTTGTTACATAAGAAGTGACGTAACAAACAACACCAATTGAGTTATCTGCAACAAACTGTATATCCATATTCACATTCTACGTCTTCTAAATCACAGGATTGTAGTCATTAATGTATTTTGAAGCTTCTGCACTTCTGAGGTTGTATGTGTTCTTTGGTGATTTCCATGTGAGAGTGTGTCTGACTGCAGACAAAAAGCTGTTAACTCTTCCTTCTGAGATCACAGGTCGTGGGAATCCAAAACGACATATTGTATACAATTTTCCTTTCTATCTGTTTTTCCTCGACAGTATTTCCCATACCTATGATTTTTGAATCGTAGAACTTGTTGTCTTAACATTTTGTTACCAGTCTCCTTTGGGATGACGCAAGTCACATACTGCCCTACGAAAGACAACACAGACTCATCAGTGTCTGTTCCAAACTTTGGGGCATCTTTTATCCATAACAGCATGTGAATATGTGGAGCACCTCTGGCTTGGTATTCTTTGCGCCAAAAGAAATCAGTCTCTTCACAGAGAGGTGGATTAGTTTTATTGCAGATAAAAGCCATCATGGCTTGAAATCTGTGGTTACAATATCTGCAAACATTTGCAAGGTCCAATGAGCAGAGTTCTCCTGGCGTCTTCAGATTATTGCCTTTTATATTTGAATTTGTCTTTTGCAAGAATTCTAGGCGGTCATCCTTGCATACTCAGCACAACCGAGTGTTAGAAACCATGTAGGAGCTCCTAAGTTTCTCAACATGCTTTTGAGCTCTCCATGAGGACGATACCAATATTCGTTAGTCCCACGTTGACTTGCCATTAGATTAATCACGTTATATTCCAGTTGTTCATCTTTTCCATGCTTTTTCTCAACAAATTCCCTTGCTGATAGATTTTGCAGATTTATACCTGTTTTCAAAATGTGATTTACGGCATAATACAATGAAGGCACGTCACTGTCAAATAGTAGATGAAACAAATAAGGAACACATTGTCGAAATCTGAATAAAGTCTAGTATCTGTACTCAGCTGCTGGTATTTGTAGACGACGATCATCATACCTACCACCTACTCCAGTAGGAAAGAGATGTGGGAAATAGCGAGCTTCTAAACTTTTTTCTCATAGACTTAAGGGAGCTCCTTTTGCTTGTTTTATGTTTTAGTTGATATAGATCAATAGCATCACCAACAATTGCTTTAGAATGAAGGGGAGGGATGCTATAATGTTCATAAATTTGTTCTACTCTGGATTGAATCACTTTTTCTATCTGACCTGTCGATGGTGAAGTGTTGTCCTCTAGATGTGTGATATCTTGATGAATATCTACATTTTTGTTATATATGTTATTCTGTACCAGATATGAACTTGCCTTTTTAACTTTACTAACATCTATTAACTCTTGCCATATCTTTTTACTCTTTGTAGGGACACCATTTACTAGAATTATAAGTCCCTCTTCCGAAATTCTCTTTACCCTAATAGTTTCAATATTTTCCTTAAAATCTAAGGCAAGTATACAACTCTACCTTTGAGACCTTTCTGGAGCTCATTTGGAGGTAATTTCCCTGTCTTTGGCTCCATACGAACTATAGCTTGAAACTGATGTATAGACTGTATTAATATGGATTCATAAACATTCAAATCTTTAAGTACTTCTGGAATATGTACTACTTCTAAGTGGTTATGTACTGCTCTAGCATGCATTTTGTTTTCCTCTAACTTATTATAGCAGTACTTACATATAACTTGTTGGGTAGCAAGTCAATCCGTTCCTTCCTCCACAAATAAGTAAACAGCAAAATCAGCCACTTATCATTATAGTTTTCACTTTTGATGTAAAAATCAACATTACGAGTTTGACTTTTGTAGCGAGTGTGTCGACAACATATACAAACACAGTTTGGTTGCTCAGAACATACAACGTTAAAGTTTCTAATCTGTTTTTCAAAATTACCAACACTAATACCTATGTCCTCTTCCACAACTCCTGCTGCTACCAACTCTTCATTTTTCCTACACTCCTGTTCAGGACCAAAAAAATGAAATTGCACATCATCACACACTTTTTCTACTTCTACTACACTGCCATGCAAAAGTGCTCTATTAATTTCTCCTAAACATAGAGCAGGAGTTTTTACATAATAAAGCCTTCTAACGAAAGTTCTCATTTTTGAGTGGTGTACACCTAATATTCTGAAATGATGAAAGATGCTTTGACACACTTTTTTTTGATAGGCAAACTAGTGAGTGTCCTTTTAAATTAGTATGCTTTCTTACTTTACATGGATCTAATCCTTGCAAAGTATGTATTTTCTGTTTTAAACTTCTGCAAGGAAATATACGTAGGAAATTTCTCAATATATCAATTGATTGTTGTCGAATACTGTAAACACTACTACAATTCTATTTGTACACAGGGGCCTGTCTAGGACTCCTCTTCAGCAATCACTTCCTAAACATTTCTAGGTAGCATAACTTCTTTTGCAATAGGAGTTCCATTTTTCATCCCATAACATCGTCCAGATTCAGTAACTGCATACACTAATGTGTTGTCTTACAAGTAGCCTTCTTCGTTAATGAAAGGCTCAGTACTCGAAGTATGTATGCATTCATCACTAAAAACTTTGCAAAAGTTACTTCTTTTAACAAGTCTCTTCTTTTGGCTCTGTCTCTTCATAGACTATACTATTTTGTTCAGTGTCTTCACTCTGTTTACAATCACGATAAATTGCTTCCTCTTCAGTGCAAACACCTTATCAACTTCACCTTCAACATATTCCTTTTGTCTGATTGCTAGTGTTCTTCTTTCATACTTCTTCATAGGTGCTAATAAGTTGTGAATTACTCTAGTGCGGAACATTCTAACTTTGATTTCTTTGAACTGCTCTGCCTTCTGGTTAAAGCCTCTCCTTTTTTTGTCAGTTCCTTACTTTTTATATCAGAGACTTTTTTCCGTTGACAGTTGCTGTAATACTTTCTTTTTTGTTTACTTGCTTTTGCACTGTTTCCAGTTGTGCACATACAATTTTAAGAAATGTCTTTGTCCTCCTCTTACCAGCGAATATAGCATGTTACAATGCATGCTTTTACTTCGCGTTCTATTACAACGCGGTCGTTACAGCGACTGCGTTGTTCGAACGCGATACCTTTACATCGCAAGTCATTAGATCGACTTGCTGTAGGGGGCACGCTGGACTTAGGAATAGTATAATTTACTATTCCAACTCCAGCAAGCGCAACAGTAGGGAAGGTGTTGGAATAGTAAATTATACTATTCCTTAGGTTAGAGCGCCCTACAGCAAGTCGATCTAATGACTTGCGATGTAAAGGTATCACGTTCTAACAACACGGTCGTTGTAATGACCGCGTTGTAAGTGTAACGCGATGTAATGACAGCGTTGTAAATGCTGTTTCCCCTTACCAGCAGTTCTTTTCTCTTTGACCATCTTTTCTGAATTTTGCACCTTTTTGTTTCACAGTTCTGAGGAGATGGTGTGTTTGCTGCTGCTGCTTTCTTCTCTGAGTTTTTGATGGCATTGTAACTCTCTGTAGTTAAGTAGATATTGATGTCTGAAAACAAAAAACAGAAGTACATTCACCAGTTAATTATGTAGTATCACATTACATTTTTTAACTATTCAAACATTTAGTTTATATGAGCCTATATAGCTCACTCAATCTTCAGACTACATGTGTTACGTTTTAAGCACAAATCAACCTCCCTTATGGTCTAGCCGCAGAGTACCTCAGTGGTAACTTATATGTGGTAGAAGACTAGTTTATGGCTTGTTTAGCAGTTTTAAATCAGACAGTTGGCCTAGCTATAAAACAACATGCACTGGCTCAAGTGTAGCGGGCCTCAAACATGATAAAAGGGCAACTTGTGTGCATGTTAGAGTAGAAAATGTCCATTCTTTAGCCCATATCCGAATGAGTGTCTCGCAAATATCGTGGGCTCTGATTGCATCTGCATGTAAGTTTGTAGATAAATACCTGCCTCTGTTTATCACCTCTCTGGTTCTCCAAAAGAGAATAAAAACGGGCTACATAGTTTGCCTACAGTGTGTTTTAGTGAATATTGGGTTTTTGAAGTGTGTGTGCAACTACCTTCTTTATATCTAGACACATAGAGCTAAACTGTACAAGGCCCACAAAATGATACAAGGGCTACTTCTCTGCATGTAAGACTTGAAAGAGTCAATTCTTTAGCATATATGTGAATAAATCTCTCAATTTGTATCTGCAGCTTTGCATATGTATGTAAGTTTCTCAGTAAATGAATGCCTCAATTTCTAACCTCTATAGTTCTCTAAATGTATCTCTAAGGAACTGTATGGATGTGTTAGTCAATATTAAGTTTGTTATGTGTGTGTGCAACTGCCTTAAAAGGAAACCCATTTACAGTACAACAACACTTTATATATTGTGCAGGACTTTGAAATGTAACGTTGGCCTAGCACTAAAACTATAGGCAAAGGCTAAACTGTACAAGGCCAAAAACATCATACAAGAGTACTTCTCTAGATATTAGATTGAAAAGTATCAGTTTTTAGCAGAAATATGAATTAGTGTCTCAGTCCCTATATAAGGTGTAATTGCATGTGTATGTACCTTTCATGGTAAATGACTATATGCTTTCATAAACTGTATGATTCTCAAAATAGGTCTATAAGGGATGCATGGTTTGGCTGTTGGATATGTTTCCTAGTAAGGTGTGCCAAATTAAACTCTGGTTGGCAAACTGGATGTTTAATAGAGCATATGAGTTTGTAAAAGTGCATATAGCTCACTAAATCTTCAGAGTACATGTATTACCGTTTAAGCACACGGCAAGTTCCCTGTGGCCCAGCTACAGCCTACCTCAGTAGTTACTTATATGAAATAAAAGAACAACTTATGCCTTGTGAAAGAGTTTAAAATATGAAGGTGACACTAGCACTAAAACTGCATCCAGATGCTAAGCTATGCAAGGGCCAAAGCATGATGCAACAGCTACTTCGGTGCATGTTACAGTTAAAAGTGTCAGTCCTTTAGTAGATATATGAATACATGTCTCAGTCCCTATATGGGGCAGTGATCACATGTACTTTTAAGTTTGTGGATAAATCACTGTATCTCTTTATAACCTCTAAGGTTATCCACATGTGTCTGTAAGGAGCTGCTTGGTTTGATCCTGGATGTTTTAGTATTAGTTTTTTTAGCTGTGTCTGCAACTGTATTTATTCACATAGGTGAATAAATACCTCAATGCCTGTATTAGGAATTAGAAATGTACCTATTACTGCCTTTGATACTGCTAGATATATATCTACTTGGTGACTATCTTACTGAATGTATAAGTGCTTCCATTGATCCATAAGTGGGTGAGACACACTCTATATGCTTTAGAAACAACTATGTCAGTTGCATCATGGGTGCTGTAGTTTATATACTGCTTTGCATAACAGTGTGCACCTGATGACTTACTTGCACAAACTCAAGTCGACAAGTGTCACTATTTTAACCAGAAACAACCATGCATTAGGGGATACCTACATCATATGTCAGAGATCAGATATATGTGCTAAAACATGCATTTAATACTTGACAAACTCTTTTTACATGCTGCTAGTGAGAGTCCAAAGACAAACTCTGTACTAGTAACCTGAATTCATATTTAAACCCTGCTGGCCCAATTCACAAAGGCAAACTGAGATGAAAGTTTAACTTTACGACTTTTGTTATTCACTAAAGGCATTTATGAGTAGTAAAAGTTAGACTTTTTCTCAGTTAAACTTAAGTAAATATTCAATGTGAATACCGAAATTTGTAAAGTTAGACTTTCGTCTCAGTTTACCTTTGTGGATCGAGCCCTGCATGTTGAACCATTCCTAGCACTGCTATATAACACATGTCATTCAGTATAACTTTAAAGAGCATATCTCACCATCTATGCACATACAAACCTGCCCTTTAATTTTCCAAAAGCGACACTAAGCAGTATATAATACATACGTGTGACCTTTGACATTTTCATAATTAATAAACACCTACAGTGCATGGTTTTCCCATTGAATTCTAAGAGTTCTACTCCTTTTTTTTAATGGTACAAATTGGACTACAAAACCCACAAGTCAAATAAAAACATTCTTAGTGACCAGCACATCATTTACACATATAGAAAACCTTCACATCTTATAGTACATTATTATACATAACTGTAACCATTAGTAGGCAATCTTTTCATCTATCACTTACAGACTGGACTAAAGACGCTCAACTGCAATATACAGCTCCATGGAAACAGTTTATAAACTAACTTCACAGACACCCAATATGCTCAAGAAACAAACTATATCTTAGTCACCTATTATTAGATATATAAAGACACTCATACTATCAGTTATAAACCATCTTAACTTTTTTTACTATTTCTTTATATTTCAAAGTTTTTTATTAAAATATGACATACTAATATACCTTGTTAATTAATCTTTTTATTTATAAAAAATATAATTGACATACCAGAAAAATTGAGTTCATTGATAAAATCATTTATTTTGCTCTTATAAGATAGATAAAATACTCTCAGGGTTTGTAAAAACTTAGCACAAGAATGGCACACCACTCGCATACAAAACAACCATAAATGGCAACCTTCTGAACTTTGCATTGCTGATACTGCAAAAGTCAGCTAATAAAAACATTCCTTTCATATTTCATTGTTCTAACTGCATTTCTGAATGGTTACTGTCTGTTAACCCTTTCACTCCTTTTTAAAGGTAGCCCTAAATACATGCCTTTGTGTCAATAATCGCGACGTAATCGCAATCATCGCAACGAATTTGCAAAAAAAAACAGGTGTCGGAAAACCCACTAACCTTTATAGTTATATATTTTTAACACTATACTACAGTTTATTACAAAATCCTCGCTAGGTAATCCTACCTGCCTTATAAAACAATGAATCTAAACCTCTCCAATTTGATTTGTAAAAACTAATACCTGTCTCTTTAACACCCTTCCCCAATACACCCTCAGAACATTCTCCATAGAAACCCACTAGAACCAGTAGGTCACAAGTTCACAGCACAATTCAGAAGGGCCATACTGGTTACAAAATGTACTACAGCAAGTGTGGCTTACTGCACTTTCTGTGAAGCATATCCAACTCTCTATTACATTTTTTTCCATTTCCCTGAGCCAATGACACTTCTATTTACTAATCATTTCCAAATGCTACCTACTTTTATTCACCTGCATATTCCCTCCATCCAATCAAATTTTTAGTTTTTTTCAAACCACCAGCACACATGCGATTTCGTTGTCTTGTGTGCTACTCCTCCTTCCTTCAAAATGCTTAGAGTGTGGATTGTGGGCCACAGCTATGTCTATTGGGTTGGTGAGGCTGCAAGAAAGAGAAGTATTGACAGGGACTTGGGTCTGGCTAATGTGGACTTTGCTTGGATTGGACAGAGAGGATTAAAGTTTCATAAATTGCTGACTTTGGTTAAAACCATTGTGGATTCACCAGCCCCTAACCTCATGATTGTGCACTGTGGTGGCAATTACCTAAGCACATTGACAGGGGTAGGACTGGAAATCCTAATGAAGGATACCTTTGTTGAATTGATGATGCTTTTCCCCTCACACTGTCTTTGTTAGGCAGAAATGGAAGTGGTCTAATCAATTCTGTCCGCAGATTGACAAAGCCAGGAAACATGTTAATAAAACTTTTTCTGCATTCCTCAGAGACCTAAAATGGGCTCTATCTACAACAAACTGCGTTTCGACATGCATGGAATCTTTAGAAATGATGGGGTGCACTAAACAGATGAAGGCAACAGGGTGTTTCTAAGCAACCTGAAACTCTGCATCCGGTCTTATGTGTAGCTGCCATTTACACACAATCAACACAAAGGCTCTTGTCAGAGCCACCCTAGTGCTCAAGATATTGTTAATTTGCTTTATAAAGATCCTTCTTTTTTAGTTTTTAAGAATGTTCGTGATGACGTTGCGGTCATTGCGAACACGTTGCGAAATCGCAAAACAAAGGCACACATTCAACGACCACTAGCACATTAAAAAGTTATACCTAACAAAAATAATTCTAAACATTACACTACACATACTACTATCTACATGACTATAAAAACATGTTTCAACTCATGTTTTTCTACTGAGTTTCTATAAAAACCATCTTTAAAACCTATTTTCTGTTTTCGCGATGACACCAGAAGCCACGATGACGTCGGTAACCGCGACCATTACGCCTTTTTCACAAAGTGTAAAACACGTATATGCACACATTTTACATTATTTTAGACACTAGGGGTTTATTACTGTACTGTTTAAACTCATATTTTTCTAGTGAGTTTCTATAAAAACCATCTTCAAAACCAATTTCTCGTGTTCGCGATGACGTCGGGAGTCGCGATGATGTCGGTGACCGCGACCATCGCGAATACGTCGTGAAAGTGCAAATCAAAATCAGGAATTCAATAGCCACCACGACATTTAAAATGTATAACTGTATAATTCATTTTAAACATCACACTAGATACTTCAATTTAAATACTAGATATATCAATCTAAATAACTCTACAAAAACATATATCAGTCTCTGAATGTCTCTGAAACACTAAATGAATGATTGACTGTGTTATGTGACTAGCTGCGTGAGTGTTTGAGTGAGTCTGTGAGTGGGTGAATGAGTCTCTGAGTGCACCTGTGACTGGGTGCATAAGTGTCAGAATAGGTATGTGAGTGAGTGCATGAGTGTCTGAGTAGGTACGTGAGTGGCTGCATGAAACTCTGTGTGAGTATATTAGTGGGTGTGTGAATGCCTGAGTGGGTCTCTGAGTGGGTGCATCAGTATGTGAGTGCATCTCCGAGTGGGTGTGTGAGTGTAGAAGTAAAACTGTTGGCAAGTGTGCATATATATATATATTTTTTTTAAATATATTTTCACCAATATTCGTGACGACATTGTTAGTCGCGACATCCCCGCGATGGTACACGGGGCCACGCTGGAGACCGCGTCATCATCCCGAATATCACGTGTGATTGAAAAAATACATTTTGCTCACATAACTTAGGTCACTAACACCCCCATTTCTCAAACTTGGGGTCAGAGTACTTCCACTCTGACCCCTTATGTTAGTGTTCACACACATTTTCAGCCCCGGGAACCGTTCCGAATCGATTTCTGTTCAGGTTGTGTCCACCCAATCAGAGCATTTCTGTTGGAGTGTGCATTCGCGATTAATCGCAAAACCGTAGCGAAATATCCACAGCCAGAGATATCACTGTTTCTTCTTAAATTTCTCATAAACTACTGAACAGATTTACACCAAATAACAAAAAGATCAATCTGCATAACACCATCTATCTTTCGGCCAAATTTGGTGTAATTCCATCCAGCAGTTCGGGCTGTAGGTACGACTACGTGTCCTATGGTAATTAAATTAGGAAAACACACTTTTTCAGCCCCCGCTTAACGTATCATCCCGAAACTTCTGATGCACAACAGAACTTACTTTGACACTTTTTATGGAAACTTTTGTGAAGATTCGTCAAGTGGCGCCAAAGATATAGGGAAGTCAAAAAACACCTTTCCCATGGAAACTAGGTCCTAACTATAACTACCTACTGGCGTCTGCCAGTAGGTGATATATATATCCCAGCGAGGAGGTCTGACGACTTTCAGCGCAGGATCCATGTCCTTTCCCCTATCTTGATGTGCTTCTCTCTGCAGACCGACGGGCATCTGGTGACTGGGCACCGTGTAAGCCAATGCTGCAACGGTGAGGTTTGCTTGGCTTTCGAATTTTTTTGCACATTGACCTCCCCCGACCCTGCATATTTGCTTACTGTTATAGACAGTGTGCTGCGTTTATAATGGAGACTTTATGACATTTCACACCATTTTGGGTGTATTTTTTACTCTGCATGTTCATCTCATATGGAATCCACATGCTCCATATCCGGAGTTAAGCAGGTGAAGCTGTGTATCTGCTAAAGGTTTTGATTTTTACATGACATTGAACTTTCGTGAGCGCCAGCATAACCCTGCCGGCAATGCCTCAAATGCGATCATGGACATCAGACAAACTACAGATAAGTATGGACTTCAGGTGTTGTGTCGATATTGTGCATGTTACCTCGATAGGGGCATTATGGGACTAGTAGTCCCTGCTAGTTGTAACTTGCAGTTTCAGGTCGGCGTTAGAGTTTTCTAGCACGCATTATTGGTGTTTTCCTGCACAATTCAATAGCTAGTCTGACGTGTTTCTTTGACCTGTACTATCACTTACACCTGTTTGTCCAAGTTCTATGGTCCATATTCAGCTTAACATCAGTCAGGCATGCTGCTTATTGCAAACACCGGGCAGGAGGGGTGGGTATTACTTTGAGGCGTTTGGATGCTAATTAAGGCATGATAAGATTTCAATTTTGTCTCCCTGAAGTAATGTTCTTTCGCAGCGTACGTTTTGTTTTAATTGCTACCTGAAGGGGTGTGCGCAAAAGTCTTTTTAAATTCGTGATAATTACAGCATGTGTTCCAGCGGATTGAATAAGATACTTTGGGTGTGTTTATTTGCCATCTGTATATATAATTTTTAGTGGTCAACCTTTGCAATATGCATTTCAATGTAGGTATTTCAGCGCACTTTGCGTGGTTATACTTTTTCAATTTCAACAAAGTCCACTAACTAGAGCTGATGGATCACACGAAAATGTAATTTTGAGCACTGTTTTGTAGTCTGTATCTTTTTAATTTGGAACCATGAATTTTTTCTATGTCTATGATAGAGACATAGTATAAATTGTTAAAGAAAAATGGGCGCATTAGATTGAGAAAGGCTGCTGTGCCAGCCGAAACGCGTCTTTCCTGTTTGCTGGGTCGGAGGAGGCCTGATGAAATAAAAGAAGCCTTATCCCAGCATTCTTCGTGTGCGTGCTCTCTTCTTTGTGAAGTAGGGGTTCTTTTGTATATATATATATATATATATATATATATATATATATATATATATATATATATATATATATATATATATATATATATATATATATATTTGTATCCAATATTTCTTCACAGAAATGTTCCACACGCACTCACTGGTAAGTATTTGTTGCAATCTCAGTTTTTATTTAGGCAGCAGCATTGTTCCGACAAGTCCAAAAAACCCTACGCGTTTCAGTCTGTCCACATACCTTGCTCACGGGTAGCAAAACGTTTCAAACATTACTTCTATTTGAATATATCACATGATGTTACATCACTTCCTGATTAAGTATCGCTTTGAATTCTGGTATTTGTAGTGCAGTGATTATTGTGCAATCAAATAAACAGTGACAATAGTGAATATAAAAATATACAATTTGTACTATAGTGGTGCAGTGTGATTTTGTTCACCTTTCAATTTACGATAAATAGAACCATCACAATAGATAGAAAAATAGAAAAATAGAAAAATAAATTCATTAGAAAAATATATATGGAAAGATATATTTAGACTATATTAAAATTATTATTAGAAAATGGGGGATGGGAGGGGGAAGATTCTATCTATTACGTATCCACGTATTTCGTTGTACATTCCCCCTCCAATGGGTCTCACATTGTGCATTTGCAATTCAGTAAAGATTAATCTTTCTTTCATTTTGTTTTACATTTTGCAATGCATGCCCTCTAGTGGGCCGTCTTCCACAATTATCCAACCCATTGTCAGGTTTCCTATTTGACTTAGATTGCATTTCATCATATTTCCTTATATCATCCCCCTCTCTATTGGGTCATGGTGTTGATAATTTAATTACTAAGTCACAATACACTGAACATTATTTTTCCTTTTTTCTTATTTATCCTTTCACAATACTTGCCCCCTAGTGGGCCCTTTATGCTAATTGTTAAAGCCTTTGACCAATTTAACCGATATTATTTAGGTGAACTAAAAAGTCTAATTTGTGACGTGTTTAAAATCATATATTTCATCAGTTACATTTCGGGATTACACTCTAATTCTTTGTATGTAACTACCAGATTCCTATATGGAAAAGAGAGACTGATTCAAAACTAATACAAGTTTGGGTAAACTATACAATTGTGTGAGGTATCATATTCATATAACATGGTGTTAATACAGTTCGTTGGGGCTGTTGATTTGTACACTCCCTACAGGTGTGAGTACATCTCCTCGTCCTTATTGAGACCGTAGGGCGCTAAAGTTCTAAAAGACAGTATGTGACGTGATTCCTTCTGTCTCAAGGTCTTTTCACGATTGCCACCTCTCACATGGCGATCAACCATCTCCACAGCATAGAACCTTAGTTTCTTCCAGTCACTTTCATGGCACTTTTCCATATATATATATATATACATAATGTGAATTTCTTAATTACAAATGTATGTGTTACTGTACTTGTTTTATCAATCCATTTATCTATAATATATACCCTCTGGGGCAAAAGCACATTTTATGAGGAAGGCACCATGCTGAGGCAACTTGAAAATGATTTTTAAATGTTAGGGTGTGCCATGCACCTAAATAACTGCACTTAGCATCATAAAATGCTTGCAGTTGTGTGTATCCACTATCTTTCTTCTGAAAGAAGTGGACATGCGATGTAGCAATACACCAGGGTTTATAATCTATACACTTTGCTGAGTGCATCAGGGCACAGAGTTATTAAAATTTATTTCATGCAGCATAGGGCAGCAAGACTGCTTGATGTGCTGCATCAAAAGAAGAGGGCAAGAATGTGACATATTTATTAATTTATCAAGATATGTCGCATAACTGCTCTCGCACTACGCTGGTGCAACACCAAGTCCTGCCTACCACGCCAATGCAGGCACCATTGTGCCATGGTGCAAGGGTGCCACATATATTACACGGCACCCTTGATTGTTTGTGCAGGAAGGGGAAACCTCCCTGTGCAAAAACAATCCTCATAGGCAAGGCCAACACAAACAACAAACCTGTGATAAATATGGGCCCTGGGCTGGGAGTAGTAGTGCATGGTGTCAGGCTCAGCCTGATAGGGAGGGTGTTGCACCATAGGAGTGAAGTGGACGTCAAATGAATAATACTGTCTGGATTCTTATCCAGCGTCAGCTAAACAGGTGCTCGGCGCTCGCTTGAGATGATTTAAAAAGTCATGCTGACTCCTCCTGACTTGTCACTATTAAGATAGTAGTATATCAGGGTGTTGGCGTTCTTCTCTGTGCCTTTCTGTAGCTCATACAAACCCAATCTCCCTGATGTGTAGTATGCATTGTAAAAGGAAGGCATCAGAGGACCGCCACCAGTGCCACAGCAAATGGTCCTGCTGGCCACAGTAAGCCCTGTTTATTATTATTTCTTACTTTTACCTCTCCACACTAGTAAAATAATTTGGCCTCGTGTATTTTTTTTAAATATCGATTTTTTTTCAACTCCCCTATCTAATGTTTGGTATCCCTGCAGTATCCTGTTTTTCTATATTTCCTGTGTATGCAGCTGACTTTTTCCTGTCTGTAATTTTCTTCCGCTCTCTTTTTAGTAAGCTTTCCTCGCCCCTCTGTTATATATGTCTTGTGCTACTGTAAGACTAAGGGAACAGATTTTTAGTACTGTGAAGAAGATTTCAGGCCCAAGTAAACTATTATTCACCAGACATGTTGGTTGAGAAGGCTTTCTTGATCAAATAGTCAAAAAGAGATAGAGTGGTCATGGTCATGGACCTCCCAATGTTGTCCTATTTATACAGTATACCAGAGGTTTCCATGACAGTGCGGAATGGCAGGAAAGGAATGAGATCCCATAACCAAACAATACCATATGTCTTTCATTGACTATTCTCTTCCACCCCTTCATTTCGGTTCACTCTCATCCTTTCACAGTCTTGTCCCTCCATTAGGAAAAAAAGTTTTTGGTTGACTTGCCTACCTGGCTTTTTTAACCTGTTGTGAATCAACAAACCTCCAAAGTGATAGTTTAGATAGAAGATACTTCTAACCGAACTGTAGTGAGGTATTGGTGGTGTACTTTGTGCAAAATAAATACTTAGGTGGCGTATCTGGTATCTAAAATGGGTAATGTATGGGTTATTTTCTAGCCGTGCAGACCACCATTGCTGCAGCCATAGCCAGCAGCCAAGTAGGGAGTAAGACAGAGGAGACCGAGGCAGTTGGAGGGAGAGCAGTCCCAGCGGTGACAGGGATAAGTGGTAAGTCACTTTGCCTGCTTATTGACAGTACTGTATTTGTTAAGTGAGGCAGATATCCTACCCATCATTACCTTCCTATCCACAGCATTTCACCACCTGTGACATAACTGCAGGATGGTTCAATTCAGAGCTGCATTGTAGGCTGTGCAATGTGCATCTGCTGCAGTTAACAGTGTGGCATTACAATGTTTGCCATGCATTAAAAACCAAAAACAAGCTGTGTTTCCCAGTGCCCACTCAGTCACGTACTACTAGTACTTCACCTCATCATTCTTTCCTTCTGTCCCAGCCTACCAAAAAATTGTAAATTTCATTCACGGCATGTGCCACGTTTTTCTGCCCATGTGACTTATACTTCATGGTTCCACGACAGGTTTATGCCTGTTCCAATTTATTCCTTTTGTCATTCGGCAACCAAAATGACTGACTAAGCAAAAGCGTAGCACATGATCAGTGACACCCTACTATTCTATAGCTAAACCTCTACCTAGCTTAATCCCTCTAATTTACCTTTCAGTAGAGTAATCTTCTCCACTACCAAGTGAAGGTATTTGTTGAAAATAATTTGTTGTGAAGGGCGAATCGAAGGTGCGTTGTGGGACTGAGTTCCTGATTTAGAGTTGACGTATGGGATACTCTGTGGCATGCATGCCAAATAAAATATATTCCATTCCCTTTCCTGTACTGCAGTGCATCATTTATAATCTGTGTACTGTCTACTTACGGCGGTCAGGATATCCATTATAGGTCACATGTGTGATGGGCTATTCAATCTGCTTCTTCTAAGTTTGGAGTCAGGGTAGAATTGAAGAAGCAGTCGGAGAAGAGCAGAGCCATTGAAATTAATTATAATAAGTTAAGAAATTATCCAATACAGCTTCCCCAAACACATGTCGCAGAGTAGCAGACCCGCTAGCATGCCTCCATTAATGTTGCACATATGCTATCAAGTATGCAATTAATTGTGCAGCATATATGCCTTACTCATTAATGGTAGGTAATTTCCACACAAAGTATCTGTTTAGTTTTACTACGAAATCCTTTAAAAGAAAATAAAACCACTTTTTGATTCTGGTGGTATTCTGACTTTGTGCTTTGCAGTCAGTGGTATTGTTCTGTGATGCATGTGTGAGGAAAATTTGGCCCTATGGCTAATCACATCAAAATTTCCAATGACCCTAGGGGGGCAGCAATGTTCTGCTACTGTGCCACTATAAACAAGTGTTTGCACTGAGCATTACAATTTGTGATTTTAATTTTTTTTCTTTCTTGATATAGCTATGCCTGCTGTTGGAGGTCACCCATCCAAGCAGGAGATAGCCGCCCGGCTGCGGTGTCAGAGGATGGAGGCCATTGTGGCTGAATACCACCGGTGGCCTTGGCGGAGTAAGAGGATGCATGTGCCTCCAGTTCCTCCCGCCAGCCTTGCCCGCCTCCATATCGGCCACACCAATGAAAGCACTATTGGCAGCCACGGTCCACTGCTACCCAGCGTAACACCACCCCCCTCCACATCGTCAACATCAATGACAGACCGCCTCTTCCGCCGCACACTATGCGAGCTGGTGCTGCTTCAGTGTGGCCAGCAGAGCCTGGCTCAGGAAGTGGCTAATCTACATGCCCTCATGGATGCCCTCTGAGCCCTTTCTTAAATTGACATTTTTTTGGTGGGAGAGACTGTTTTGGTGTTGGTGGAGAAGGTGGGAATTGGGAAGGGAAGTTGGGGAAAGGGCTGGACAAGATGGGACATTTGGGAGTATTTGCTTGGGGAGAGGGGTGGGCCTGTTATGGGTGGAGAGGGTGGGTTTCCTTTGTAAAAAAAAAAGAATGTTTTTTTCTTTCGAATGGATATCACTCGCAATCTGTCTTTTGCATTTGCACTGCTTTTTAGCACAGCATCGTGGTATTTTTATTGACAAAAAGCTATCCTCTGAAATAGTCACATTCTGTAAGTTGACTTTTCCCCCTAGACTTTCCTTACCCAAAGCCCTTGCCATTAATTTCTTTCCTAGGTTACTTTACTTACGTCCTCTTCCTGCAGTCCAGTGTGCCCTATACCCTGCTACCAGAGTGGGAACAACAGATTAGGTTTGTTTGATTTATTGCTTGATGAGGTTTTTCCACTTTTGCAGCACCCAGCCACTTATAAAAGTGTTAATAATACCCTCGTCCTACTACCCTCTGTAACTATTAACCACTAGGGGGTATGCCTATGTCTACACCATACACAAAAATCATAATCTTACGAATCTATCTCTGTTTGCCAAAAAAAAAAAAACTTCATTATAAGTTACTAACTAGTTCACTTCTTAGTTCTCTTGCCTGAATAGGTGAAGCGGTGGCTGCTACCTCTCTCAATATTCCAAAACCTTATTGCAGGGTTTCCCAAAGGGACTTCTTAATGGTGGTGGTGGTGGTGGTAGTGGGCTAGTACTAACATAGAAGACATCAGAATTGAGGTCCCACTCCCATCTGTTCCATATGAGGTAAACTCCAACTGTAGGATTATCCATCACAGGCAACTAGACTGAAAGAAAATACAGAGTTAGTGGGTTATTATCATAACTTAGCAAAGACTGAGACCAACCATCACCAGGACAAAAACCTCATATTACCAAAACTAGAACTAGTAACTTCTAAGCAATGGGGAGCTGGTATTTAATTTATTAAAACAATTAAAACTAAACTTACGAAATCCTCGAGTCACGAGTGAGGACGTATGAGAAGGTTAAGCAACACAAGGCTTGAGTCATAAAGGTAAATTATGTTACACTTTCAGTGTTAGTTTACTCTTGCATTGTAAGTATACGAATAGTAACTTTGCCATCAGTAACTTTTCGAGTAGTAACTTTGTGAGTAGTAAGTAATCCCTATCACTTGAAAAGAAGTTACTATTTCTTACTAATAGTTTGTTACTACTAAGGTTACTTACTACTCATAAAGTTGCTGGTAGTTCAGTTAAACTGCAAGAGTGAACTTACAACAAAAGTGGCCAGGTGGCCAGTATGTTGTTGACTATGTATTTTTTATTTTTAGAAAGTCCTGCACAGTCAGGTTGATGCAATGCTCCAAAAACAGGACCCTGAAATATCCATCATCTGCCATGGCCTTGACTATATTACTGCCATTGTACGTGGCAACAGATCTAATTCTGAGACCTCTGGGTCAAAGCCATTCAAACACCTTGCTGTTAAAGTCTTCCAAGATATTTGCAGCTGTTTGGGATTTCCCCATGGCGAACATCTCTACTGGTGCATGCCGTTGAATGCCTTTTAAACTTTTTTCAGCATGGAGGTCTGCAGATAGCTGTTGCTTAAACACCACAAAAGAATGCAGTTGTCAGTGATACACATGTGATCAGTTGCCTGACAACTGGTCCACATGTCTGTCGTCAGATAGATAGTGTGAACAGTACTCTGCTACAAAGCTTGGCCAACCATCTGCATCACATCATGATGGAGTGCTGGAACAGCAACTCATGCAAAATAGGTCCAGCTGGGAACCTTCCATTTCGGGCAGGTGACCGTCACAAATTCTAAAGGATCCCACTCTTTCCACAAAAGAAAAAGGGAGGCGGTCCAGCACTACCATTTTGGCCAGCTTCCCATTGTACAAACATGCTGTTGGGTGGTTGCGTTTATAGAGCCCCTCCTGCCTAAACATGCTTGGATTGATTTTTTTTGTGGTGCCACTGACACAGGTGACTTCCGGAGGGAACCAGGTGGTAAACTCAATGTGTGTCTTGGGGGAATCACTGTATGCGATGGTGTCTGCATCTGAGTCTTGTGCCATTTGGAGGTTGATGATGCATGGTGATGTTGGCACACTGCAGGGGGCAGAGCTGCTTTCTGTGAAGCTGTCATCCTCATCACCTCCGTCTATCAACGTGATCGGAGCTGCTTCCACTCTCTCATCACAACCACTAGCTACCTTTTTAAGGATCTCCTCCCACCAGATTGTGTGATATTTTTTCATATGAGACTGTTGGCCTCCAGTACCATAGTGTGAACATGGCTTACCTCGACAAACACTTCTGTGGCAAATGGAGCATATTGCAATGTTATCCTCCTGCTTGCTATTTGTAAAGAAGTACCAAACTGGGGGGAGAACTTTTTTAGTGTGCCACTGCCAATGCCTGAAGAACTGGAGATAGGTGGGTGTATCACTTGCCTCTCTGCAGTGCATACTTTGGTTGAGGTAGAAGTAATCTGCTTCTTCTTCTCGTCCTCATTGGCCACTTTCTTGGCAGAAACACCTTTCTTTAGGGGCCATCTTCAAGCTCTGTCAGTTGTCACTTAGCTGGACAAGCTGAATCAGAGGAGGACTCAGGTGGTGTGGTGTGGTGTCACTTTGTGCCGGCCTTCTGTCTGGCAGTACTGTGGGTGATGTCTCCTGTGCACCCAAAAAGCAAACAAGAAAAACATTCAGTGAAATGTGGCAGTTTTGCAGTTTGAATTATTCATACAAACAATATAATTTAGTGGGGTTAGTCCAAATAATTAACAATAACGTATCCATTCCAATCCAAACCATAGCATAATTTTTCAATTAGGATAACAACATACAAATGTAAACGTTTATTTTATGTGCCTTTAGGGTGAGACACCTTAAACATTTAATGCTGGTGTACACCTATGGCCTAAGAGACCTATGCAGGCAAGGGGTGCAGGGGGAAATGGAATAATCTTAAAAAAAATGAATGTTGGTGTGTGCCTATGGCAGGCAGGGGGTGCAGGGAAAAATGCAGTAATCCTTAAAAAATTAATACTGGTTGGGACCCATGATCTAAAAGACATATGGCAGGCAGGGGGTGCAGGGAAAAATGGAATAATCCCTAAAAAGTCTGGTATGCTGTGCATCTTGACCTAAGAGACCATTGACAGGCAAGCGGTGAATACTGGTGTGCACCTATGCCAGGCAGGGGGTGCAGGGGAATATGAAATAAGCCTTAAAAAATTAATGCTGGTGTGCACCTATGGCCTAAGAGATCCTATGGCAGGCAGCGGGTGCAAGAAAAAATCAAATAATGTCAAAACAATTAATTGCCAGTGTCCCACTAGGGAATATGAGAAATCTTTTGGGAAGCAAGGAGGTGCAGGGGGAAATGGAAAAAATGCATATGATATTATATAAAGATTGTACATACATACTACATAAATCCTCAAGCACATTAAATGGATCGGAAAACTAATTAATTAACATGAAAAATAATAAATCTAGAAGTTGAATGTGCAAAAATAAATATAAACGTGATGCAGAAAAGACACTCATTTAAAATGTGCCGATTTGCAATAAGCAGTCAGAGTTAGCTTGCATAGGCCATAGAAAAGCTATGAAGCAAGTTTTCTTGAACCAGAAGCAAACCTAATACTGATGAAATGGGAATGTGAAATGTGAATTGGAAGCTTGACCTTAAAATGACATGCTTAGAAATGATTGTCATAACTGCAGAATATTCCGGTTTAACAAATGTATTACGTTATAAGCAACATATTATTGTTGAATGTCATGAACTTCCTATTTTTCTCATGTTTTATATAACGTTTGAATAGAATAACTTGCACGTTTAAACAATAATGATTGATTCATATTAAAAAGAAGGCATTACCTAACAGAAATTTTGCTTTTAGTTAGTAGTTCATTGTTCTCACAGTGAAACAATTTGAGATGTAGAAGGTTGAGCTGTGTTTAAATGCTTATGGGAACCAAGTCTAATGTTTCCAGAATCTAACTACGCAGGACTGTCTTTAGCTAACCTTGTAATAAAGTGTACAAGCTGCGTGTACTTTCGTGGGAACGGAGGAGCTGAACCTGGTTACCGAAGAATGCTGCCATCTTAGTAAGAAGCCTGATACAATGTTTTTAACATGTTTTCCTGACTTTATATAAATGCATGTTTCTAGGTAGAGGCAACACTTTTTTGGCTTTCACGCTTTACCCTCCATCCCAGACCCCTGACGGTTGTGGCTACTGCTGCTACTGTTTTCCCTTTTGTCTCACTGTGCTATTTGATTATTGAAAGATTGCTACCGCAACTGTATGCTGATTCACTTGGATTTATTGAGACTTGGCTGAGTCTTATGAACTATTCTTTATGGGAAGTTCTCCTACTCTAATTTGGCTTTGTAGCTGTACTATAATTTTGTACTATAATTTTGTTTACAATTTTAGGGCCTAGACTGCGCTATCACTGATATCAGGGAAAAAGTAAAGAAATGAACAAAAACCAAAAAGGCATAGCCCTCTTCCACCAATGTCCCTAAAAAATGGCATTGAAAACTGGAAAAAAGGTTGGCTACACAAAATGGTCGCTGCCTACATGTTCAAACAACAACATGCAAGAAGGCATGGACAACAAAGAACACATGCAGGCCTATGGCAAAGGCACACTAGCTGGCTATATAAAATGGCCACCGGCCACATGTTCAAACAACAACAAGAAGGCATGGACAACACAGAACACATGCAGGCCTGCAGCAAAAGCTCACTGACTACTACCCAAAATGGCCGCTGGCCACAAGTTCAAACAACAAAAAGCAAGGAGCCAAAAAACACATGAAGGCTTATGGACACTGACTACACAAAATGGCCGCCGGCCACATGGCATGGAGAACAAGACAAAATAGTGGCCTATGGCAAATAAACACAAACACACACACACATACACCGGCCCAAAAAAAAATGGCCACTTGGCCAGCAAACAAAGGAGGCATGGTAAACAAAGAAGTAAATGCTACCATTAATTCACGAATGTCAAAAACTAAATTAAGTAGCTATAAAAAATTTCCACCAACACATATCCTTCCATGGCATCAAAATATTATTACCCCAACAAAATACACTTTTTGCTGGAAAAAAATGTGAAATACAAAAAAATATATTTTGCATTTAATCCAATGCCATCCCTAAATCATAGCTGTTTTAAACCCGTATATACAGCAGAAACAGTGGTTTCATGTACCCAATGCCCAGTACTGGCCCCCTGGACAGACTAGACCACACGGTAAAATAAATGAATAGTGCAATTTTCACAAACTTGGAGAAAATGTACTTGCTGGACAAACTTTTTCCCTTATAAAAGCAAAAAAAATTGTAATAAAAAAATTAGGCCCCAACTGTAACTCCAGGCCACCCACCACAACCACAAGCACATTTAAAAACTGAATAAAGGTTATAAATATATACTGGTGCATGCCCTCTATCAAACAACACCCTTATCCAAAAGTATTTTAGCTTACTTTTTGTGATGTCACAAAAAGAAAGTCCTCAAAATCCAATGGTATATTTACAGCAGGAATTGCAGACAAGGAGAGTGATCCTTTCTACTTGAAATCCAAATGAAAAGTGACCAAGAAATGGACAAGGCACAGGGAAGAGCCTTGTGGACAGGAAGAGGAAGTTTCAGTCTCAGTGGCACTTCTTTCTTGTTAAAAAATTTGTTTTTTGTAATGCATTTCGCTCTAAAATGTACCTGACCTGTCCGTTTGGGTAGAATATTCACTTGAAAAGTTATTTTCAAGTTGATTTAGCTGCTTCTCAAATAGAAAATATACTTGAGAAACAGCCCCAACTGCTCGCAACTGTTGGCGCTACAAAATGGTGCTAGAGGGCTCTGAGGTGACTGGAAATCACCCCAGGGTCCATAAAATCTCACTTGCTCGTGCAAGTTAATGGAGCATTGCATTGTTCCTGTGAACATCAAGAGGCTCGAACTGCAGAATAATTGCACCACGCACCTATTGGCGAAATTTGGCAGGAACTCCGCATTACACGTGGAGCTACCAAACTTTGCCAATTTCGCAAGCGGAATTATAATTTTGCCTGGGCCTAATCATAACCAAAAGTAAGACTCTGAAGCCAATTCATTAATAAATGTGATAATATAATGTGCCTTTCAGAAATTAAGAAGCCCCAGCACATATGACAATAGTCAAGTTAATAATGACAAGCTTGAATACAAAAGAACCACACACATCTAGCTCTCTCTAGTACAATAGAAGAATAGCTATGAATGAATGAACTAACTTCTCCCCAAATAGCACATCATTTCTCATGTTTCAGACAATGAAAGCACACAGTTACAAAGCACGACATCACGTAAAAAAGCAACACATAAATATTTCTTGCACAGCAAACTAATTAGACTGTTAATTTCCACATCACCTACTTGTAGGTGATTGCCATTGGACAGAAACATAAGAAATGCAACTTAATACATTGGACTGGTCTGTACTAGGCACATTGCAATGAAGTTTAGTTTATACATTTTTAATGCTTTAAAAAACATCTTTTTGGCTGGGGAATCTATAGTAAAATGTTAATTACAGGTATAGAGACGGACCATGTCTGCATTTGAATTTCAATGATTTTCTGAAACGAAATGCCTATGCACAACATTTAAACATGCACTTTCAAAATGCCTGGTTATGGTAACTGAAGCAAACCTAAAGCAGTATTAAGAAAAGAAATTCTGCAATCTCAAAAAGGAAATGTCATTAATTTTATTTAGTTTGATGATTTGTTATTGTTTTATAATGGAACATGAATAATTTTAAGATGTATATCGGGGTTGTTGACTAGATTATTTTTTTGGGGGGCGGGGCTGTTTTAAGAAACTTTTTTTCTTTCTGTAAGATAAAGGCATATTAGCAAGACCGGCGATAAAATTATCGCCGCTTTAGCGGCAGGAAACTGCCGCTAAAACGGCGATAATGGGCTTGCTAATATGCGTTATGAGACTCCATAGAAGCCCAGGTTAGATGTGCAGGACATCTAACCTGGGCTTCTATTGAATTCTATAACGCATATTAGCAAGCTCATTATCGCCGCTTTAGCGGCAGTTTCCTGTCACTAAAACGGCGATAATTTTATCGCCGGTCTTGCTAATATGCCCCTAAGTCTTTTTTACTATAGCTAAATAGAATGTCACTTTAACTTTTGTTTTTTTTCAGTGAATTTCTAGGGTTTTTGTTACAGAAACAAAGGTCCTCTTTCCATTTCTAACTATAATGTGACTATACCCTTTGTTTTTTCAGAGAATTTACAGAGTTTTGTTTATTATATTCTACATTCAGGATGGGCAACTTATTCTTCAGACTTTTATTTTTGATTTTCTTTTGTGCTGTTTTTCTTACATTTGTTTATTTGATTTTTATTGTATTTATATTTCCATTACAGTTTAGAGCTACTGTTTTTCTTAAACTCTTTTTAACATTTAAATCTTATTTTGAGCATTTTTTTAAATTTCTTTTGTTTTTTCACAATGTTGTGATGTTCTTTGTGGAGATCGTTTTCCATGACCTTAGAAAACCCTCTTTCATATTTTTCCCAGAGGTTACTACTTTGAGTAAGTGCCTTCAGTTCATTGCAAAATGCTGCCACTTCTTGTCGCTTTCAACCTGTTTTGATGCAACACAACATGTGGAGAAGTCTGTTGTCCTTTAGTGGCTCAACTCTTCTGCGTCTCAGCACGATCTATGCTGTTGGGATGCACAGATATCGGGTGTCTCCACATCCCGCTGGTTCCCATAGAATATTGTTCAGCCTTTCCTCTGTGCAGCTCCTAGTTGCACAAAGTGCACAAAACCTCTAGCACATTTATTTTTTTGCCAGCTGGACGTTCTGATGTTTTCTTAGGCCTCAGTTGTTGTGGTACTTCAAAAGTAGACAGGATTGCAATAATGTCATTTTCTGATGCTGCACCTGTGAAAGGCTTCATAGATCATGTCCTTGGTGTCTCGTTATGTCCAGCTTTGTCTCACGCCGTTATTGACTGTGATCCCATCTACACCAAATTGCCTCTTTTGAACACCAATCTGGTAATGATGGTCAGGAAAATCACTTTAGACTGCTTCTAGAGGCTGTGGTCTTATTCTCTGAGTAATGTTCCATGAGCAGTCAATCAAATGGTTGCATTCATTTTCAGTTTATTTTTGATGTCCAATAGGTTCTACAAGTTACTCCCGCTGGATCTGGGTCCTGCGCGACTCCTGGGGGACCCAGGAATTTATTTTAAAGTTATATATACTATGAAGGGTTAATTTTATTTTAAATGTAAACCTACGGTTTTCCTCATAGGCATAAATAACCAATATCTTTTGTAGTTTTTAGTAATATTTCTGTGTTTTAGTTGTCACAGTACCATGGTACCTGCAATACCAATGTCTTTTAGTAAAGTCACTTTTGTCTGGTTCCTATGACTGTATTCTAAAACCTTGAAGTTGTTCCTCCCTGTTGGCAATTTAGTTGTGTTTCACACTGAGTGCAGACCAGTCTGGCTCTGAACTTTACTTTTTGGGTGTATTTTCTTCTTTTTGGGGAACATAGTTAAAACTATAACAACAGGAGATAGTCCACCATCCCAGCGACCTCAGGAGGTTGAGGTGGAGGAAGACATTTGGATGAATCCTGAATTTGTGGTTTTGGAGATACAAATATAGCATCTGGAGCAGTGGAATGCATAGCACAAAAAACAGTTCCCTGAAGCCGAGCTTCACTGACAGGAAGATGCAGGTGCATCAACATCTGCTGCAGCTGTTAGTGTATCTGAACAACGTTTTGCAACTGGAGATACCATGCCACAGGACATATTGCACACCCACTCAAGTGACATGATCCAATATTTGCCACCATAGGAATATACTGTACGGTGTGTGGGAAACTTCTTTCCACAGGTGAACAAAGTGCCACCGCAAGAAAAAGTTGGTGCTCACCCATCTGGCTACATGTCAAAAGTGTTTTGTTATTTTCATCCAAGTTCAGAGTTCCTGTTTTTTCCTGTTTCATGTTCTTCCTTAAAAAAGGAAAAAAAACTATATGATAACTTTTTTGAAGATTATAAAAAACACAAAAACCCCAATTCCTTTTTACTGGTTCAAAAATAGAAAAAATCGTTATGTTGTTTTTCATATCTGTCATTCAGGGGCTAATTATGAGTTTGGCGGTCCGGTGGACTGCCAAACCTGCAGTGGCGGTGCGGCTACTGCTGAACCGGTGGTCCGACTGCCGTATTACGACTTTGGCGGTCGGACCGCCATGAGACCGCTGCTACCCTGATCTCTCGGCAGTCTTGCAGCGGTCTGATGCCGCAAAATGCTGGCGGTGCCCTGCGGCACAGGCAATCATATTACGAGCTTCCTAACCGCCAAAGTTTTCATATCGGTGAGCCCGCAACGAAAAGTGTGGCGGGTGCCTCAGGGCCTGAAGGTGCATGCAGGGGGCACATGGTGTGCCCCTCTGTCTGAATGCACTCCCTGTTCCTGCACGGAATGAAATGCACAGCATTGTGCATTTCGGTCCATGCAGGAACGGGCTTCGGTGCTCCCACAACGGTGCCTTTCCAAGTCTCTCTTTTGAGCCTTAGAAAGGCACCGGCGTGGGACTGCCGCCTCAGGATGGCCCGACCTGTATTCCAGTCAGGTTTGGCAGTCTTGGAGTGGCGCGCAGGCGTGGCGGCCCGCTCCAAGACCGCCAAACTCATAATCAGGCCCTAAGTGTTCAACATACTAATAGTAGACAACATGCTGCACTGCACCATATTTGTTGTGATATATTGTGTTGAGCGCTGAGTAGAGAAATTTACCATATCTATTTAGAAATGGCATAATTTTTCATCCCCAAATACAAGTGCACTTTAAGCTGCCATGCGCCAATGCACATACTCTTGCACCATAGTGTGAGTTTTCTCTACCATAGTTTTGTATTGGAAATAGACCGTTCAACTACAAAATGTATGCTTCATCACATACATCTCCTTTGTATGGGTACTATAGAATATGGTATATATGCAAAGTCAGAAACATTAGAAGAAATGTCAAAATTTCTCCATCCTTCTGCTTGATTTGAGGAGGACGAAGGCAAGCCCTGCAACCAACTCTGTTGAAGCTGCTCAACCTCCTGCTGTGCATCGTCCAAGGCCATGTACAGCAGGGAGTTGGTCATTGGGAAGACTATGGGGCCGATTCTGATGCAGGTTGGAAAGCTTCCCGACCGAATCGGTTGGGAAATGGTGTCCGACCCACTCGGATCGGGAAAGTCCGACCGGCGGAGTAGGATGCATCCGGATGCTTCCAGATACGATTTGGTTGAACTCCCATTGACTTCAATGGGAACATTTGTTCCTAACCGCATCAGAATTGGGCCCTCGGTCGGGAAGACACGTTCCCGATCCGATTTGGAAGGAGCAAATGCCGTTAGGAGGCCTTCCTAACCGCATCAGAATCAGGCCCTCGGTCGGGAAGCTTTTCCAACCCGCATCAGAATCGGGCCCTATGTGACCAAATTTGCAGCGGCTGTCCACAGCCAACTGCCGTGCACCGCAGGGGGTTAGCAACAGGGCATGGCCTCTAATGGGCATCCAGCAGACAATTTCTTCACCTTTTTAATTTTTTGGGGTACCTCCGTACTCCAGCAACCCACTGTACAAGCTTCCATCCCATGGTTCCTCAATGTTGTGCAAGGTTCCCCAAGGACACTTGAACTGTGCTGTGGGACCAAGGGCCAGAAAGCTGTACTAGCGCTTCCACGGAAGAACTGTTGTACCTCAGGGAGGGCCGTGTTGGGTCCTGCAGGAGTACATCAGAACCTGAATCCCAAAATTTAATTGTATTTATTTTAACCATAGGTGGCCCTCTGGTACCTCCACAAGTGAGTTGGGGTCAGGATGTCCCTACCGTCCCCTCTTATAACTTTAGAAAAACTTTTTCAGTACACGGTAACTGAGTCCCTGAGTTCTTTAAGTGTGACCATAACAGTTTGTTCAGAGTTGTTGCCAGCCAAACAGATTGCTCTCTACCATGCAACTGGGACCGTTCTTGTGGTACTAAAATGTCCAGAAGTAGAAAAGGCTTCCTCAGCTAATCAGAAGGCCCTGTACCAACCGTCCAGATATATGTAACTTTTTAACCTCTTAATCCCAACACGAACCCTTCTTTAAATGTTCTCAAAAATGGCTGAACTGATTTATACCACATCACAAAAAACACACTTTCTGAGTAAAGTTCTAACGTTTTTGATGTAATTCCGTTAAGTTGCTTCTTCTGTATTGGAGAGCAAAGCTCCTTATGGAAATTTACATGGAAAATCAACTTTTTGGAACCCTCTCTTTTTTCTTGGCTCCCACTTGATGGATGAGGGCAAAGCTTTCCAAGAAGTAGCGGAGGTGGATGAATTTTTGTTTTGAAACGTTTTGTGCAGATTCATCAAATGGCACCAAAGTAATTAGTGAAACAAAAATGTTTCTTCCTTTGGAAACTCTGACCTAACTATAACAACACAGAGGCAACGACTCAGTGGGGGATTGGCTAAATATGCTAAAAAATCTCAGAAATTCACTGAAAAAAACAAAGGTTAAAGTGGCATTATAGTTAGGTATGGTAATAAGATCTTTCCTTACTTTAAAAAAAGCTCAGAAATTCACAGAAAATTCCAAAGTTTAAAGTGACATTATAGTTAGGTATGGTAATAAGATCTTTGATTATGTAAAAAAAAAAACTAGAAAATTGGTGTTGAAATAACACATAAAAAAGTCAAGAAACAAATTTAAAAAACTCAAATTCCCCAATTATATTTTACTGAGTTAACTATCAATTACTTCACTCATGACATGTTAAACGACATGATTTATGACATCACTGATGACAGGTTAAATGACATCATTGATGACATCACTGATGATATCTCAAATGACATTATTGATGACCTCACTGATGACATCACGGATAACGCCATAGTCATATACAGGTTAGAGTTGTTGTGTGAACATGTCGGGGTGTATAGTTTTTAAATAGCATAAGTCCTGAAGGCAAGTGTGGTTGTGTATGGTGAAAGTTGTATGAGGCACTGTTTACAAATCACTAAAGCTTGATTGAGAGGCCAGTATTACTCCGTGTTAAACAAGGTAAAGGCTGAGAGCACCTGATGCGGGTTACCAGGGTATGTTTCAAGATAGCTCGTGGCTTAAAGCTAAAGTCTGTTCCAAAAATGTAAGAGAAACACAAAAGCTTCTCTTAACAATCGATTATCCACAAGTGGATATCTGGATACCTGCTCATTTTAAATAGTTGGAATACAGTGCTATAGACAATTTCTATGTAGCGAGTAAGTTTAAATAAGGTGTGGATGTCTTTTTCCAGAACTTCCCTGGAGAATATGTGGCACTGCAGACTGTTGAATAATGGAGAATACAGTGATGTCCCACTTAGAGGTGGTTTATCTCACACTGGCATTGTAAGCATGGCTCCAAGGTTATATGCCATTTTACTCATCTCAGGAATGTAGTTGGTGTACTTTTTCAAACTACAGAGGGGTCGATTCCGATTCGGGCCGGAAAAAGCACCGACCGACTCGGATCCGGAAAAAATACCGACCGACACGTACCCGTGGCGCCCGACACGCCAAGTACGATGCAAGGCGCGAAAAATCCGACCGACACGTACCGAAACCAAGTCGACCGACCGAGCCGCACGGAAAACAGCAATCCGGCCGGAAAACACGCGAATCCAACCGACCGACACGCACCCGGAACAAATCCGACCGAAACGTACACGCTAACTCCAAACCGCAAAGTACGATGCAAGGCGCGAAAACCACGAGCGAGTCGGACGGAGAACAAGCCGTACGACCGACACGCATACAAAACCGAGCCGAAGCAACACAATACACCGCGACCGACGCGTACGCAGCATAGAAAATACCACAAACACAGCGTGAACGAAACAGAGAACACCGTACGAGACCAATGCAGGGTCCGACTCGGTCACAAGAACGTTTCCAACATACACAAACAGCACAAAGGAAAAATCACCCAAAAAAGGCCAAACAAGCAATTACCAAGCCAATAAATACTGGGGGGTGGGGACAGAGAACAAAGACACACCCACAACTCCACCTATATAAAGGACACAAATCACTACCATGAGCCTTTGCAAATGCCATTCCACTGCCAGCACCCAAGAGAAAGCAACCACACACCCACATCTCATCCCTCACACAAGCCACACACCATCAGCACACCAACAAATACCTACCTCACATACACCCAGCAAAACACACACTCACACACCCTCACCTGCACACCAACACACACATCACCCACCATCACCACCCATCACCATGCCCCCAAGAAGAATCCCAAGTTCCTAGATAGTGAATTGGAAGTCATGGTAGACGAGATCCTCAGGGTGGAGCCACAGCTGTTTGGCACACTGGTCCAACAGACCCCATGTCGCAGAAAACCAAGATGTGGGAGAGGATCATCAACAGGGTGAACGCCCAATCACCATGTCGGCGCACAAAGACCGACATCCAGAACAGGTGGTATGACGTGCGCAGGAGGGTACGGGACATGCTGAAGAAAGACTACATCAACAGCCAACACACCGGCAGTGGCCCTCCTGCCAAGCCAATATACCTCAGGCCCTGGGAGGAGAAGGTGCGGGCCATCCTTCCGCCAGTGAGCGTATATGGACTAGAGGACATCCCAGAGCCTGCGTGAGTACACAACAAATGTACACAATATACTGCCACAAAACACACACATCACTGTCAAGGGGAGAGTCAAACCATGCACTCATAGCAATTACACAGCAACCAGAACAGAATCATCCCAAAATGTGTATGTCAGTCAGATAAACACAACACATGCCATCAAAAAGTCACATCCAACTGTGCCAACACATGTACAAACACAACCACAACTACAGCTAGGCAGTGGCACAAATAGAACTAACAAACACATCCACACATGTAGCCACCACAACAACACCAACACACAGTGAAGACCACTCAAAGGAAGGAATTCTGTGTATGCTGGCCAAGTCAGTGTAGCCAATAGCATCATGGGAGTCGCAGTCACACATATTGCCCCCCCCACAACTGTCCCATCAACACCACCATGAACCATGCGCAAATCACAGGGAGTGGAAAAGGACTCACAAGATGGCTGACACTGGCTACTGCTGTGGGGAGCACAAGGCCCTGCTGCCAACTGTGCACCAACAAACAGCAGGACACCACTGACTGACATCCTGAGAGACAACTTACACTCCCTGCAATGCAAGCACGTTCCACGGTGGGATATCTGGCTGGCTGGGTGGGAAGGGGGACTTGCAGCACTGACCATAGTCACAAGCACCTCCCCTCACACACACCCCAACACAAACTCCACAGTACCCACCTGGTAGAATGCAATGCCCTCCATCCTAACACAAGATCCCACAAAGAACCACCACCCTGGGTTATGTTGTGTGAAGCACAGGGACACTCTTGGGACTCTTAGCCAAACAACTGCCAGGACAACACTCCCAGCCATCCTGTCAGCACAGCCAGCCCACCCCACAGGGAAGCAGATTCAAAAGGAAGGAAGCATGGGAATGCTGGGAAGGGGGTGGAGGCAATAGCATGATGGGAGTCGTAGTCACTGATATTGGTCACCCCCACAACTGTCCCATCAACACCACCATGAACCATGCTCACATCACAGGGAGTGGAGAAGGACTCACAAGATGGCTGACACTGGCTACTGCTGTGGGGAGCACAAGGCCCTGCTGCCAACTGTGCACCAACAAACAGCAGGACACCACTGACTGACATCCTGAGAGACAACTTACACTCCCTGCAATGCAAGCACGTTCCATGGTGGGATATCTGGCTGGCTGGGTGGGAAGGGGGACTTGCAGCACTGACCATAGTCACAAGCACCTCCCCTCACACACCCCCAACACAAACTCCACAGTACCCACCTGGTAGAATGCAATGCCCTCCATCCTAACACAAGATCCCACAAAGAACCACCACCCTGGGTTATGTTGTGTGAAGCACAGGGACACTCTTGGGACTCTTAGCCAAACAACTGCCAGGACAACACTCCCAGCCATCCTGTCAGCACATCCAGCCCACCCCACAGGGAAGCAGATTCAAAAGGAAGGAAGCATGGGCATGCTGGGAAGGGGGTGGAGGCAATAGCATGATGGGAGTCGTAGTCACTGATATTGGTCACCCCCACAACTGTCCCATCAACACCACCATGAACCATGCTCACATCACAGGGAGTGGAGAAGGACTCACAAGATGGCTGACACTGGCTACTGCTGTGGGAGCACAAGGCCCTGCTGCCAACTGTGCACCAACAAACAGCAGGACACCACTGACTGACATCCTGAGAGACAACTTACACTCCTGCAATGCAAGCACGTTCCATGGTGGGATATCTGGCTGGCTGGGTGGGAAGGGGGACTTGCAGCACTGACCATAGTCACAAGCACCTCCCCTCACACACCCCCAACACAAACTCCACAGTACCCACCTGGTAGAATGCAATGCCCTCCATCCTAACACAAGATCCCACAAAGAACCACCACCCTGGGTTATGTTGTGTGAAGCACAGGGACACTCTTGGGACTCTTAGCCAAACAACTGCCAGGACAACACTCCCAGCCATCCTGTCAGCACAGCCAGCCCACCCCACAGGGAAGCAGATTCAAAAGGAAGGAAGCATGGGCATGCTGGGAAGGGGGTGGAGGCAATATCATGATGGGAGTCGTAGTCACTGATATTGGTCACCCCACAACTGTCCCATCAACACCACCATGAACCATGCTCACATCACAGGGAGTGGAGAAGGACTCACAAGATGGCTGACACTGGCTACTGCTGTGGGAGCACAAGGCCCTGCTGCCAACTGTGCACCAACAAACAGCAGGACACCACTGACTGACATCCTGAGAGACAACTCACACTCCCTGCAATGCAAGCACGTTCCATGGTGGGATATCTGGCTGGCTGGGTGGGAAGGGGACTTGCAGCACTGACCATAGTCACAAGCACCTCCCCCCACACACCCCCCAACACAAACTCCACAGTACCCACCTGGTAGAATGCAATGCCCTCCATCCTAACACAAGATCCCACAAAGAACCACCACCCTGGGTTATGTTGTGTGAAGCACAGGGACACTCTTGGGACTCTTAGCCAAACAACTGCCAGGACAACACTCCCAGCCATCCTGTCAGCACAGCCAGCCCACCCCACAGGAAGCAGATTCAAAAGGAAGGAAGCATGGGCATGCTGGGAAGGGGGTGGAGGCAATAGCATGATGGGAGTCGTAGTCACTGATATTGGTCACCCCCACAACTGTCCCATCAACACCACCATGAACCATGCTCACATCACAGGGAGTGGAGAAGGACTCACAAGATGGCTGACACTGGCTACTGCTGTGGGGAGCACAAGGCCCTGCTGCCAACTGTGCACCAACAAACAGCAGGACACCACTGACTGACATCCTGAGAGACAACTTACACTCCCTGCAATGCAAGCACGTTCCATGGTGGGATATCTGGCTGGCTGGGTGGGAAGGGGGACTTGCAGCACTGACCATAGTCACAAGCACCTCCCCTCACACACCCCCCAACACAAACTCCACAGTACCCACCTGGTAGAATGCAATGCCCTCCATCCTAACACAAGATCCCACAAAGAACCACCACCCTGGGTTATGTTGTGTGAAGCACAGGGACACTCTTGGGACTCTTAGCCAAACAACTGCCAGGACAACACTCCCAGCCATCCTGTCAGCACAGCCAGCCCACCCCACAGGGAAGCAGATTCAAAGGAAGGAAGCATGGGCATGCTGGGAAGGGGGTGGAGGCAATAGCATGATGGGAGTCGTAGTCACTGATATTGGTCACCCCCACAACTGTCCCATCAACACCACCATGAACCATGCTCACATCACAGGGAGTGGAGAAGGACTCACAAGATGGCTGACACTGGCTACTGCTGTGGGGAGCACAAGGCCCTGCTGCCAACTGTGCACCAACAAACAGCAGGACACCACTGACTGACATCCTGAGAGACAACTTACACTCCCTGCAATGCAAGCACGTTCCATGGTGGGATATCTGGCTGGCTGGGTGGGAAGGGGGACTTGCAGCACTGACCATAGTCACAAGCACCTCCCCTCACACACCCCCAACACAAACTCCACAGTACCCACCTGGTAGAATGCAATGCCCTCCATCCTAACACAAGATCCCACAAAGAACCACCACCCTGGGTTATGTTGTGTGAAGCACAGGGACACTCTTGGGACTCTTAGCCAAACAACTGCCAGGACAACACTCCCAGCCATCCTGTCAGCACAGCCAGCCCACCCCACAGGGAAGCAGAGTCAAAAGGAAGGAAACATGGGCATGCTGGGAAGGGGGAGGAGGCAATAGCATGATGGGAGTCGTAGTCACAGCTCTACATCCCCCACCACATGGCCCAGCAAGCTCACACTCACGCATGCACATCCCACAGAGAGTGGAAAGGCCCATCAAAGATGTCTGACACTGTTGCTGTGTCGTGGGGAGCACAAGGGCATGCTGGGTACTGCACACCAACCAACAGCAGGACACCACTGTCAGCCATCTTGCCATTGCTCTCACACCCACACACACTGAACTCCACACAAAAGCAAGTAAGTATGGGAATGCTGGGAAGTGGGGTGGAGGCAATGGCATGATGGGAGTCGTAGTCACAGACATTGCTCAGCCTCACAACTGTCCCATCAACACCACCCTGAACCATGCTCACATCACAGGGAGTGGAGAAGGACTCACAAGATGGCTGACACTGGCTACTGCTGTGGGGAGCACAAGGCCCTGCTGGCAAATGTGCACCAACAAACAGCAGGACACCACTGACTGACATCCTGAGAGACAACTTACACTCCCTGCAATGCAAGCACGTTCCATGGTGGGATAACTGGCTGGCTGGCTGGGTGGGAAGGAGGACTTGCAGCACTAACCATAGTCACAAGCACCTCCCCTCACACACACCCCAACACAAACTCCACAGTACCCACCTGGTAGAATGCAATGCCCCCATCCTAACACAAGATCCCACAAAGCACCACCACCCTGGGTTATGTTGTGTGAAGCACAGGGACACTCTTGGGACTCTTAGCCAAACAACTGCCAGGACAACACTCCCAGCCATCCTGTCAGCACAGCCAGCCCACCCCAAAGGGAAGCAGAGTCAAAAGGAAGGAAGCATGGGCATGCTGGGAAGGGGGTGGAGGCAATAGCATGATGGGAGTCGTAGTCACAGACATTGCTCAGCCTCACAACTGGCCCATCAACACCACCCTGAACCATGCTCACATCACAGGGAGTGGAGAAGGACTCACAAGATGGCTGACACTGGCTACTGCTGTGGGGAGCACAAGGCCCTGCTGCCAACTGTGCACCAACAAACAGCAGGACACCACTGACTGACATCCTGAGAGACAACTTACACTCCCTGCAACGCAAGCACGTTCCATGGTGGGATAACTGACTGGCTGGGTGGGTGGGAAGGAGGGCCGGCTGTCAACCAAACACAAGCAATGCAGACCATGTTCACACCCCAGAAAATACATAGAAATGCCCAAATAATGCAGGACAATGTGCCACACCAATATCAACCCCTGACTCTGACGACTTAGGACAATGCAATGTACAGGCCCGCACCCCGAGGCACAGTCACAACTGTCATGTGTGTTAACCATTGATGCCTGCAGAAACATGACATACATTGTTTGTGTCTCCCAAAAACAGGTGATGATGGGGACACAGCAGCAGACGCTGAGGAGTCCCAGTCCCAGGCTCAAGAGGATGCCGAGCTCACTGGCGTCGTACAGCCTCTGTCCTCCTCGGACGATGAAGAACAACCTGGCACATCCGGTGCAAGTCAACATGCAGCACCAGCAGGACCACCAGCTGCAGCACCAGCAGGATCACCAGCTGCACCCCTGCACCCACCCCTACAACGACTGTCACCACGAATACCATCCCTGCCGACATGGACAGAATAAGGAGCAACACCAGCACAGTGACCCTGGACCAACCTGGGGCCATGGACACCACCACCACCACCAACCCCCAAGGTGGACCAGGGTTATCTGTGCATGCCACTGCACACACTGCACATGTCAGCAGGGGTGGTGGGAGGGGTGGGAGACAGAGGTCGCTGCTTGCAGACGTTGCTGGTGTGCATGACGACCCACAACTGGTACGCATAGCTGATGCGTACCAGTCCAGCACCGGAGAGCTCAGCCAGGTAGTGGGGCTCCTCAGAGACATTAAACAGCAGCAGGCTGCCCATCATGCCCGCTTGGACTCCCACATGTCCCACGTGGAGTCACACATGTCCCGTGTGGACTCACACATGTCCCGCGTGGAGTCCAAGTGGGATGCACTGCATGAGATGACGGCGGTGCACAGGGACATTTTACAATGCCTCCGCCAGATGAACAGCAACCAGTCCACACCTCCCTGTGTGCCAACAACATCTGGTGCCGAACAAACTGCAACTGCCACAGGGAGGGAGGAGGACTCTGGCGGAGAGTCCCCTGCACCGCAGCAGCCTGCACTTGAGGGCCCCCCAAGAAGAGGGGTCGTCCGAGGAGGGAAAAGTGAGAGGCCGATGGCCAAGCGCAACTCCCAGGAAGCCTGAACCTGTTCTGGATGTTCGCCTATGTGCACAGACTGTTCACCCTGTTGACGGCAACACTACTCCCACACATTGCATGGGGAGTACAAGTTGGACCAATGTGTCAGACAACTGTGGCCCCGATACTGGGGATCCTGTCTACCCGGACTTACAATTCACCTAGGAACTTGGGATTGCAAGATTCATGTACAGCACAACCCATCCTATGCACTATTAACACAAATGTATCACAATAAACACACTAATACACCATACTTGCCTCTGTCGTGATTCCAACTTGGGTGCTGTTATGGGGATGATGAACTGCAAAATTACACTGTGTATGCGAACAGCAACAGCAAGGACAACACAGGCATGTGAGTACAGGCAACGTGACACACATGAGGGAGACACACCACCAGGGCTACACGACACATACACACCTAGGCCATCTGACTCATTGCCTACACTGATGTTGCCAGGGAAGACGGTGCAATGCACAGACACCACACCCATTCCCAGTTGTAGTCAAGTAGCCCACAGGTGCAGTAAGCAAATGGCAGTCAAATGTGTGACCACAGACAACGCACATCACAAAGTGAAGCACAGGTTTATTACACAGTTGCAACATGCCGTAACCACTACAGATGCAAGGTAACCCCACCTGGCAGCGGGCACACAGTCAACAACTGTAGACGGAAGGAAGTCCATGGGTGTGGCGCACATCACCTGTAGGGACACAACAGCTACCAGCCTGGATGTGCAATCACGTCGTCGGTGGACACAGTTGACCAAAGGAATCTGAAAGTACCCTGTGAAGGACAGAAATGACACACAGTCAAAAGCAATGGAGTACAGGACAGAACAGCAAAACTCATGCACAATACATGTTACAAGATACCCACCCAGAACCAAGTTAGCATGTCAACACTGTTGGGGAGTACAGCCCACCTGTCACCACACATCGCAACACACATCCAGTCAAGTAGCCCATGGACACACTCCAACAGCACCAGAGCACCACCCACACATCATGCCAACTCACATCATTGACATGACACCTCAGGATACTCACATTCAGCTAAAGAAGTTGGTGATGAGCTGTGTGCGGACATCACCATCACCATCATCATCATCATCGTCACTGGCATCGTGGTCCAGGCCAGGATCTTCCACAGGTGGCGGATGTTGGTCATTGTCATCCTGGATGAGAGGCAAGTCCTTCCGCACTGCCAGGTTGTGGAGCATGCAGCAGACGATGATAATCTTGCACACTTTCGCAGGGGCATATGGGAGGGACCCTCCGGTCTTGTCCAGGCAGCGGAAGCGGCTCTTCAGGAGACCAAAGGTCCGCTCAATCACTCTCCTGGTCCGACCATGTGCCTCATTGTAGCGCATCTGGGCAGGTGTCACAGGGTTCCTGAGGGTGTCAGCAACCACAGCATGTTGGGGTATCCCGAGTCACCTATGGACAGACAAGTGCACATTAGCTGACTTGGAAAAGTGGGCGGAATACTACAGATCAGATCACACACAATGGCACAAAGTCAGTACACACCGACAAGCCATGCACGCTGGTTCTGCATCTGTGCCATCATCCTGGGGATGCGACTACTCCTCATCACAAAGGCATCGTGTGCTGAACCAGGGAAACGGGCACACACGTGTGTGATGGTCATGTCTGCAAGACACACCACCAGTGCATTGACCGAGTGGTAGTGCTTGCGGTTCCTGTAGGCCTGCTCCTGGGCCTGTGGTGGTACCAAAGCCACATGTGTCCCATCAATGGAGCCAATGACATGCGGCATCCTCCCCAGGGCATAAAAGTCACTCTTCACGTCAGTGAGTCGTCGCAGTCTAGGGAAATAGATGTACCGGTTCAGGAAGAGCAACATTGCCGCCAAAACATCGCGAGCACACGGCTGAACATGGTCTGTGACATCCCACCAGCAGTCGCCACAGTATGTTGGAAGGTACCAGTGGCAAAGAAGTGTAGGGCTGCCATCACCTTCACCTTGGGGGTCAGCGCTGTAGGATACGGCCGGCCAGGCTGCAAATGTGGGGACAACTGCACTGCCAAATCCTCAATCAGCTGCCTGGTGAAGCGGTACCGTCGGATGCTGTCCCGTTCCACCATCGTTGCCAGGTCTGGGAATGGCCGATGGACAGCAGGAGCCCTGCAGTGCAGAGGAGAAGTAAGCAGGATTGTCAGTCACCCCACATATGTGGCATTGAACACATTCAAGATCCCAACATACATCATTATGAGGCACAACTACATGAAGTGTGCAGTACCGGAAGGACATGTATGGTACATACATGGCCAACATCTGTCAACACGGTCCTACAGGTGGCATCAATTTGTCCCAGGTTGGCCCATTGGATATCATGAGGCCGTGTCACAGTTCCCATCTCCTGCTGCCGTGTCACAATAACCCCCACAGTGACATGTGAGGACAGATGTGCCCCAGGCACCACAGCTCAACGACAGGTACATTCCCAGGGACCCTGTAATGCCACATGGACACTGGCATTACATGGAGTATCATGTATACACCACAGCAAAACAACCATGAACCCCACAGGTAGTGGCCCCACTTGCCACGGCAGGACAGACATGGACGTCTGTGACACACACGCACAACATCAGAGTCCATGCAGACACAACGTGGATGTGGAGACTGTCTCCCATTGTGCACATGAAATCAGAGACATTGTAAACACTACATGCACAAAGACTGTGGAGGACCATCACTATTGTGCCACTGGGACACCCTGGCTCAAACATACCGTCCCACATGGGACTCACGGGGTATGTGACATGACATACACATACACCACTGTGAAATGTGACCATGGCACATGCACAGATATGAACAGTTGCACATCACAGTGGTCACGTACACGTAACACCCATGATCCTGTCCCCATGAACACGTGCACAGCCTGGGGTGGCTGCCCACAGGTGACACCCACAGGACAACATGGACACCAACATACACACAATAGGAAATGCAGCCTTACATGCCTTATGATAAGGTTTGGACAGGCTGTCGTGATGTAGGTGTGCCCCTCACTCCCTGGGAGCTATCTGTGGCTGGCATATGTCCATCTGAGACAGGCATGCTGACATATGCCAGTCACATGTACAGTGATGCGTTGAACAGCAATGGACCGATCGGTGCCTCCGGCCGGCCCATTGCTTTCAATGTGTCGCGGTACGCGTTGTACCCCTGTGCGCGTTGAACTGCAATGGACCGATCGGTGCCTCCGGCCGGCCCATTGCTTTCAATGTGTGCGGGTACGCGTTGTACCCCTGTGCGCGTTGAACTGCAATGGACCGATCGGTGCCTCCGGCCGGCCCATTGCTTTCAATGTGTGCGGGTACAGCGTTGTACCCCTGTGCGCGTTGAACTGCAATGGACCGATCGGTGCCTCCGGCCGGCCCATTGCTTTCAATGTGTGCGGGTGCGCGTTGTACCCTGTGCACGTTGAACAGCAATGGACCGATCGGTGCCTCCGGCCGGCCCATTGCTTTCAATGTGTGCGGGTACGCGTTGTACCCCTGTGCGCGTTGAACTGCAATGGACCGATCGGTGCCTCCGGCCGGCCCATTGCTTTCAGTGTGTCGCGGTGCAGCGTTGTACCCCTGTGCGCGTTGAACTGCAATGGACCGATCGGTGCCTCCGGCCGGCCCATTGCTTTCAATGTGTGCGGTACGCGTTGTACCCTGTACGCGTTGTACCCCTGTGCGCGTTGAACTGCAATGGACCGATCGGTGCCTCCGGCCGGCCCATTGCTTTCAATGTGTGCGGTGCAGCGTTGTACCCCTGTGCGCGTTGAACTGCAATGGACCGATCGGTGCCTCTGGCCGGCCCATTGCTTTCAATGTGTCGCGGGTACACGCGTTGATACCCCTGTGCGCGTTGAACAGCAATGGACCGATCGGTGCCTCCGGCCGGCCCATTGCTTTCAATGTGTGCGGTGCACGCGTTGTACCCCTGTGCGCGTTGAACTGCAATGGACCGATCGGTGCCTCCGGCCGGCCCATTGCTTTCAATGTGTCGGGTACGCATTGTACCCCTGTGCGCGTTGAACTGCAATGGACCGATCGGTGCCTCCGGCCGGCCCATTGTTTTCAATGTGTGCGGGCACGCGTTGTACCCCTGTGCGCGTTGAACAGCAATGGACCGATCGGTGCCTCCGGCCGGCCCATTGCTTTCAATGTGTGCGGGTACGCGTTGTACCCCTGTGCGCGTTGAACTGCAATGGACCGATCGGTGCCTCCGGCCGGCCCATTGCTTTCAATGTGTGCGGGTACGCGTTGTACCCCTGTGCGCGTTGAACAGCAATGGACCGATCGGTGCCTCCGGCCGGCCCATTGCTTTCAATGTGTGCGGGTACGCGTTGTACCCCTGTGCGCGTTGAACTGCAATGGACCGATCGGTGCCTCCGGCCGGCCCATTGCTTTCAATGTGTGCGGGTACGCGTTGTACCCCTGTGCGCGTTGTACCGCAATGGACCGATCGGTGCGCACCCATTGACAATGGGCTTGCCTGGCAACGGACGCGTTTTCGAATTTCGAGCGAGTCGGTTGCTGGAAAATCAGTTGGTCACTCACAACAATGTTGCAAAATCATGTATGTCATGAAGTTGAAGATTTGAAGGATGCTGTGGGCGTGTTTTGGTGCTGCTATTCCATGGATTGGCCAGATTCAGAAGATGCAAACGACTTGGACCTATCACTTTGGACACAAGGGACAGTATCTGCCTCTCCAGCACATATATATTGCTGCCTGTTCCCCTGAGAGCCCACTTGCCTGCACTACATGCTCCAAGACGACATCTGCCACTGCACTGCTGCTGTCTCTGCCCCTCTGGACCCTGCAATGGCACGTACTGTGGAGAGAGCCCCAGCCTTCAGCCTTGAAGAGAACCAGGCCCTGCTGGACAGCCTACTTCCACAGTACAGCAAGCTGTATGGGACACCAGGGGAGCAGGTGAGTGTTCTGTGCACTGCCTTTCTGAATGTGCATTTTGTCTGACTAGCAAGGCTGAGAGTCTGCACGCCACTGGCTAGCAGGCTCACTGAGTAGTTGTCACCCCCCATAGTGTGTAGTGACTTGCACTGGACAGGTATGGTGCAGTGACAGTGCATTTGAACATGGTTTTACTTCCCATGCAATGATACCATGTAGTGACGTCTGGCAAACTGTCCATGGTCAGCTTTGCACTGCCTGTGTACATCATGTGCCCCTGTGATTGAGACATGTATATACGACTGTGTCATGCACGGATATGTTGCATGTGTGGTAATGGCCTTTTCACTTTGTCATCCTGACAGGTTAATGCCCATCGGAAGCAGGAACTCTGGAAGGACATCGTCCGGGCTGTCCGGTCCGTGAGGGGTCTACAAGCGCCGGATCCGCAACTGCCAGAAGAGGTGGCAGGACCTTCGGGGCTGGACCCGGAGGATTGCACGGGTCCAGCTGAAGCTGTCGCCTCCTCGCAGGAGGGGCGGAACACGGACCCTGACCCCCACATGCTCCAGATCCTGGCGGTGGTCTTTCCAGACCTGGATGGGTAGCTGAAGGCCAGACAGCAGCAAGGAGGGGTGAGTCAAAGACTGCACTGTGAACTCTGTATTACATGCTTTGTGCCCTCCTCTGGCCTGGTTCAACTGCCACAGTGCAGCAGTCATGTTGTCCAGGAGCCATGTCCCTCTATTGTGCACTGCCCACTGCTCATCTGATACCCAGGTGTGGCCCTTACAGTCAGGGAATTGTGTCACTTGGGACTGTGTCCTTGCAGTTTGCTTCACTAAAGGTGGGGGACAGCATCTGTTTCCCTGACTCTGTTGTGGGCATCATGGGTGGGTCCATTGTTCACACAACGCCTGGTTTTGGACATGTGATCTGCGTGTTGCTTTGATATGTGGTCCACTTGCTGAGCTGAGCCACCACATGTGCCTGGGGTATGTGGCACACGCCCATGCAGCGGGTGGGAACAATGTTTGGGCCCCAGGAGTGTGCAGATTACGTGTGTCACACATACATAGCCAGCTATCCACTGTCCAGGGCACATCCCTCATTCATGTGGAGCAGGACAGTCATGCCTACTCCAGGCCATGCAATGCACTCTGTACTCCCACTCCCGTGTATCAGCTGACACATTGTGCACAGTGATTTGACCCCTCCGGTGTCTGCCTCTGTGTCAGTGTGCTGTGGATTAGTTGCCAGGACTGCTGTGGTGTTTCTTGGTAGGGGCTCAGCATGCCCCTGGAGATGTGACCATAGGAGACGATACTTGTGTGTCACATAGGTGTTTGATCAGCTGCCCGTGCAGACTGGGGTATGCGAATGTGATGTTCAGGCAGCTGTTCCCCATTCACAGCAAATTGTGAGGGGCTCAGGTTCAGAGGGTAGTGTCACAGGTCTCCCATATGTCCAATAGGTGTGACCTGGACAGATGAGGGTTGAGATGATGTGTTGTGTGGGGGATGTACATGTGCACTTGTGCAGCTCCAGGACTTGCATTCCCCATGACCTACTATTGTGACACAGTGCATAGTGTTGTTGTCTGGCTGCCAAGTCATACATCACTGAGACAGTGATGTATGACTTAACAGTCATGCCTCCGCCATGGCATGTGTCAACTTATTTGTGGTCCTGCAGGGGAGTGACATGTGCTACATGCACACCATAGTGGCGCTGGCTATCAGGACATGGGTGCATCATGGTGTCTGTTGCTGGTATGCATCACATGCATTTCCTATTTGACTCTGGGCATCCCTTTCATCCGGAAACCTGTACTGACTCAGTGGCAAGAGCTGTGATGTGTCCACACCGTGTCCTCTGCACTGTCCAACTACTGTGTACTTGGTGCATGTGTCCACACTGGGGTGTTGCAATCCAACAGACACCAGACAGATGGGTGCAAGGCCATGTGGGATGTGAGTGCCATGCTTGGCATCAGACTGACAATTGGCTTCTCCTGTTCAGTTAGGGCACTTTTAGCAATGTACAACTAATGATGCCAGGGCTTGCTCTGTGATGTGCTGTGCTCACAGTGGTGTGTGCGTTTGGTGCAGGTGACTGATGTCTGTCTGTTTCCCCATTGTTTGCAGATACATCCACGGCCACGGAAGGGGACAGCTCCACGGACCAGGAGGAGCCAGAGAGCCAGACTGGGTCAGCAGCCGAGGAGTGGTCGGAGGGACCCAGTGGCACGGAGGGCGAGGGGAGCCACACCGAGGAGTCCTCAGCACCATCCACCTCAGCTGAGGACCAGAGCAACTCGGAGGATGACTCCCTTGTGGAGGCGGGTGTCAGCAGCCACCACACCCCAGCTAGTGTTGCTGTCCCCGCCACCACCAGCACCACCACCGCCCTCCCATCGGCTCCCATTCCCCAGGTCCGTGGAGGCTCCCATGTTCGGGAGCGTGTCTCCTTTGGCCCAGGCACCGCACCCCTGCCCCTGTGTCCCCTGCTGCCCTGAGTGAGGAGTCTGTGTACCTCCTTCGCCAGCTCCATGTAGGGCAGACAGCCATGCTGAGTGTCCTCCATGCGCACACCGCACTGTTGACTCAGCTGGTGTCGTTCATGGAGGGCATCTCATCGGGCATGTCTGACCTACAGAGGGGCAACAGGTCCATGGACTCCTCCCTGACGGCAGCAGTGTCCCTCCTCAGACAGTCCCTCACCCCTCCTGCCTCTGCTCCATCCACACTCCCCAGCACCTTGCCCGTCCCAAGCACACACACACCGGCACAGGCACACACCAGCACACACACATCCAGCACACAGACACACACGCCACAAACTAAACGCACACGCACGCACAGTCAGGGGACTGAAACCAGACTCACAGGGGATGGGGCCCTGGTACACACACACGCATCCACGTGCACTGCGCAGTCCTCAGTTGCCTCTCCCTCCAAAGCACCCTCCCTTGCCTCACCTGCAACCCCAAAGACCCAGCGCCTCTTCCTCAGTGACCTCGGCCTCTTCCCCTCTGATCCAGCTGCCCCAGCATCCAGAGGGAAGAGGAAGCCCCCCCACACGGAGCAGAGTGCCCCTCGCCCCCGGACACCCTCCCCCAGGCGCAGACAGACTGAGGCCCCCACCCGCAAGTCCCCCGGAGTGGTAAGAGCAAGACCCCGCCGCCGCCCTGCAGCTCAAGCACCAGGTCACCTTCCTCCATCCCTCAGGCCCCCACTCCACAGGTGCCCCCGCCACACCCTGCCCCAGGTTCCCCCACCCACAGATATACCATCCCCAAGAGGCTCCGGCCTTCTCCCCTGCCACTTGCTCTCCCGGAACCACACCCCCCGCTGCGCTTGTCTGTGCCACTGATGTGGTGAGGGTGTCCTCCCCCTCTGTCCAGCCCACCTTGCCTGTTCCCCATTCTCCTCCCCTGGTGGTAGGCACTGCAGTGGAGTCCACTACCACCCTGTCTGACTTGGGCACTGCAGTGGCGGACCTGTCCACTCCATCTGCAGGGTCCACTGCAGTCGTGCCGGCACCCACAACATCTGAGCCATGCCCACCAGTTGTGCCGGCACACACCATGTCAGACACCTCCACTGCAGTTGTCAGTGGCTGTCCAGCACCCACCACCCCTTCCCTGCTTCCTCCTGGTGAGCCCTGATCCTGTCCCTGCGGTGCCTGGCCTACCCCCGGTTGCCCCTCCTAGTGGATTGTCCCTGGTTTTGTGCAGGCATGTGTAGGGTGGCATCTGCCACTGTCACCCACTTGTGACTTTGTTGATGGACTGGCCATTGGCCTTTGTTTATGTTCTACCGGACTTCTACTTTTAATGCCACATATGCTGAATAAAGCAACTTTCTGTTCTCTAGTGCTTTTGCTTCTGATGTACATGATGTTGGTGATGCTAACAATGCCCTTGCTGCAGTGATGGTGATATTTGGTCTCATGATAATGAAGTGTTACTGTGCAGGAACCCATGTGGTCCAGGGGTTATGTGTCCTATCCTGTGGTGTATCCATGTCATCCATAGCAGCATCTCAGGGTGTCATGTGTTCAGTATTTGGCAATGAGATTTCCTACTTAGATTGGCAACTTCACATCTGTGGCTTCCACCCCTGCACATCTGTTGTGCCTGCCATTGTTCTATTCGTCTACTTCCCTGACCGTGTGGCCATCTCCAGTGAACATGCAGGTTTGGGCATCAATGGGGAAGGACTCATCTGTGTTGTCAGTGCAACATTGCTATACAAGTGTGTTGGATCTGTGCTGATGATTCCGTTGGCACTTCCATGACCAGGCTGATGGGACGGGAGCCCTCATTTGTTGCTAATTGTTGATTGTGTGTCCCATTGCTGCCATGGTATGGTATCTGTTCGCCTCACATCTGCAGTCTCCACAGGGTATCTGCATGTGTGTGCCCATTGGTGCAAATATGTGGGTCTGCATTCGGATGGTCACTTCTGTCATTGTGTCATTGATGATTGTTGACGGTGTCAGCCCCCATAGGTGTTGTTTGTCTGCACATGGCCAAAGTTATGTCTTATTTGCACTGCAGGATTTGGCTCCCCCAATTTATGTTGCAATGGGACACATACACTACTTTGCCACTGATGTGTTTGTTGTTTTGTGACCAGGAATCATCCATGCAGTTTGGCAGTTGCACCTCTTACTTTGTCAACACTTGCCTTTTGGTCACTGTGATGATGGGGGTTTGGTCCCCATTGCCACAATGTTCAAGATGTGCTTCAGCTATGGACCCCACACTTACATTTTGGTCACTGTGATGATGGGGGTTTGGTCCCCATTGCCACAATGTTCAAAATGTGCTTCAGCTATGGACCCCACACTTACATTTTGGTCACTGTGATGATGGGGTTTGGACCCCATTGCCACAATGTTCAAAATGTGCTTCAGCTATGGACCCCACACTTACATTTTGGTCACTGTGATGATGGGGTTTGGTCCCCATTGCCACAATGTTCAAAATGTGCTTCAGCTATGGACCCCACACTTACATTTTGGTCACTGTGATGATGGGGGTTTGGTCCCCATTGCCACAATGTTCAAAATGTGCTTCAGCTATGGACCCCACACTTACAATTTGGTCACTGTGATGATGGGGGTTTGGTCCCCATTGCCACAATGTTCAAAATGTGCTTCAGCTATGGACCCCACACTTACATTTTGGTCACTGTGATGATGGGGTTTGGACCCCATTGCCACAATGGTCATGGCCTGCTTGCATTGTGGGTGCCACACACATATATGTGTGGCACATGTGCTAGGGGGTCACATTGTATGTTCAAAGTCATGTTTGGTGTTGTAGGCATTTGACACAGTCTACACACGCTTGTCATGGTGTTGGGGGATGTCTCCTTCTTGCATTCCCTAGGTTGTGGTGTGCTGGTTGTGTCATGCATTGTCCATCCTATGAGTGGGGGTGGTAGTAGTGGTAGGCATCCTGCCCCCCTGGGTGATGGTGGTAGTAGTGGTAGGCATCCTGCCCCCCTGGCTAAGGGTGGTAGTAGTGGTGGGCATCCTGCCCCCTGGCTAAGGGTGGTAGTAGTGGTAGGCATCCTGCCCCCCTGGGTGAGGTGGTAGTAGTGGTGGGCATCCTGCCCCCTGGCTAAGGGTGGTAGTAGTGGTAGGCATCCTGCCCCCTGGGTGATGGTGGTAGTAGTGGTAGGCATCCTGCCCCCCTGGCTAAGGGTGGTGGTAGGCATCCAGCCCCCCTGGGTGAGGGTGGTAGTAGTGGTGGGCATCCTGCCCCCCTGGCTAAGGGTGGTAGTAGTGGTAGGCATCCTGCCCCCTGGGTGAGGGTGGTAGTAGTGGTGGGCATCCTGCCCCCTGGCTAAGGGTGGTAGTAGTGGTAGGCATCCTGCCCCCCTGGGTGATGGTGGTAGTAGTGGTAGGCATCCTGCCCCCTGGCTAAGGGTGGTGGTAGGCATCCAGCCCCCCTGGGTGAGGGTGGTAGTAGTGGTGGGCATCCTGCCCCCTGGCTAAGGGTGGTAGTAGTGGTAGGCATCCTGCCCCCCTGGCTAAGGGTGGTGGTAGGCATCCAGCCCCCTGGGTGAGGGTGGTAGTAGTGGTGGGCATCCTGCCCCCTGGCTAAGGGTGGTAGTAGTGGTAGGCATCCTGCCCCCCCTGGGTGATGGTGGTAGTAGTGGTAGGCATCCTGCCCCCCCTGGCTAAGGGTGGTGGTAGGCATCCAGCCCCACCTGGGTGAGGGTGGTAGTAGTGGTGGGCATCCTGCCCCCCTGGCTAAGGGTGGTAGTAGTGGTAGGCATCCTGCCCCCCCTGGGTGATGGTGGTAGTAGTGGTAGGCATCCTGCCCCCCTGGCTAAGGGTGGTGGTAGGCATCCAGCCCCCCTGGGTGAGGGTGGTAGTAGTGGTGGGCATCCTGCCCCCTGGCTAAGGGTGGTAGTAGTGGTAGGCATCCTGCCCCCCTGGGTGAGGGTGGTAGTAGTGGTGGGCATCCTGCCCCCTGGCTAAGGGTGGTAGTAGTGGTAGGCATCCTGCCCCCTGGGTGATGGTGGTAGTAGTGGTAGGCATCCTGCCCCCCTGGCTAAGGGTGGTGGTAGGCATCCAGCCCCCTGGGTGAGGGTGGTAGTAGTGGTGGGCATCCTGCCCCCTGGCTAAGGGTGGTAGTAGTGGTAGGCATCCTGCCCCCCTGGGTGAGGGTGGTAGTAGTGGTGGGCATCCTGCCCCCTGGGTGATGGTGGTAGTAGTGGTAGGCATCCTGCCCCCTGGGTGATGGTGGTAGTAGTGGTAGGCATCCTGCCCCCCTGGCTAAGGGTGGTGGTAGGCATCCAGCCCCCCTGGGTGAGGGTGGTAGTAGTGGTGGGCATCCTGCCCCCTGGCTAAGGGTGGTAGTAGTGGTAGGCATCCTGCCCCCCTGGGTGATGGTGGTAGTAGTGGTAGGCATCCTGCCCCCCTGGCTAAGGGTGGTGGTAGGCATCCAGCCCCCCTGGGTGATGGTGGTAGTAGTGGTAGGCATCCTGCCCCCCTTGCTAAGGGTGGTGGTAGGCATCCAGCCCCCCTGGGTGAGGGTGGTAGTAGTGGTGGGCATCCTGCCCCCTGGCTAAGGGTGGTAGTAGTGGTAGGCATCCTGCCCCCCTGGCTAAGGGTGGTGGTAGGCATCCAGCCCCCTGGGTGAGGGTGGTAGTAGTGGTGGGCATCCTGCCCCCCTGGCTAAGGGTGGTAGTAGTGGTAGGCATCCTGCCCCCTCTGGGTGAGGGTGGTAGTAGTGGTGGGCATCCTGCCCCCTGGCTAAGGGTGGTAGTAGTGGTAGGCATCCTGCCCCCCTGGGTGAGGGTGGTAGTAGTGGTAGGCATCCTGCCCCCCTGGGTAGGGGTGGTGGTGCGCATTCAGGCCCCTGTGTGCATATGTGGCATTGGTGATGGGCATCCCGCCCCTATGGTGCTGCTGTTGCTGGTGTAAGTATATTCAGCATCCCCGTGTGTGTGTGTGATGTGTCGTGTACGTGTTGTATGTGTTTTGTGGTTGGTGTCTGACTTACCTTCTGCGCTGTACGCGTCCGTGCCTGTTCCGGAGGTAAATGTAGAATATTGGTATTATCGGGACGAAGGGATTCATGGTTGGTTCGTGTCGTTCGTCCTTCTCGTTGCTTCGCGTCGTCCTCGTCGCTTCGCCTCGTCCTCGTCGCTTCGCCTCGTCCTCGTCGCTTCGCGTCGTCCTCGTCGCTGCCGTGTTCGTCTCGGAGCCGTGGATCGTGTTGTGGCGCGAATCGGAGCTTATGTGCGCCTCTCCCGGATGCTTTGACGTGCCGTGCGTAGCGACGGGTTCGGCATGTACGGAAAGCGCATCGTACTTGTCCGGCCGGACGGGGCTGCATTTTTCCTTCCGTGCGACTGGATTCGGCGTTTCCGGATTCGCCTCGGTCGGAGAACAGGACCTGGTTTGGGTGAGTACGGCTCGGCCGGATTTTTTGCTGTTGTGCGCATCGTACTTGCTCGTTCGGTGTGCTGTACGGATCGGTCGGGAAACAGGCTTTCGCATGGCTTTTTTCCCGACCGAATGGTATTGGGTGCGCCTCCGACCGAGATCGGAATCGGCCCCAGAGTGTTGTACCCAGGACCTGGCAGAATGTGTATTTTTAGTAGCAAATATATACCTGCCAACCTCTTCACTTAACATTGCAGGACATGTGAAGTCTTTAAGAGGATAATCCTGTTCAGGTGAATAGAAAATTAACCACAGGAGTAGCATGTTGAATTACTTCAAGTCCTCAAGCCCGATAGGGCACTTTAACAATGACTTGATGATGTCATCATTGATGTCATCAATTATGTAATTTGACATGTCATGAGGGTTGTAATTTATAAGGTGATAAGCAGTGCATGGGGTGGGTGCAAGACATAGCTCAGTAAACTATAAGTGGTGAATTTCAGTGTTGTTCTGGTTTTTAAACATTAGTTGTAGTGTTATTTCAACACCTATCTATAACACCCCTTTAACTTTTGTTTTTTTAAGTGAATTTATGTGTTTATATCCACTGGAAAAAATCAAAGGTTAAACGTACGTTATAGTTAGGTGAAAAAGTCACACATAACGTAACGTTTTCAGCCAGAAAAGCCACTGAGATTCGCCTGTTATAGATAAGAGAGAGCTAACTATATCTTGAGCCCCCGACATGCACTGTTTATGACCTCATATATTACATCACTCTTGACATGTTCAATTACATCATTGATAACATCACTGATGACATCCCAAACAACATCATTGATGACTTCACAGATGACATCATTTAATGAATGCGACTATTTGCTATACGCTTTTCATATTGGAAGGTACTCAGTGAGGTACATCAAGACACGATTTTCTATCGCCTCTGTACTGCTAATGGGTGTAACCTTTTGCAACAAGCAGAACATGAAGTTTATTTGTGAAATCACCCATATGTACCATATATATATATATATATATATATTTTTTTTTACTGGTGTACATCTGAATAGGAATCATAATCACTTTCTAGATATTAATGTGATCACCAATTTATTGAACCGTCAATAATGTTTTAAAATAATCTTTGTTATTACTTATTTTAATGTGATGAATCTGTTAAACATCTCTGCTGAAATAAAATTATAAGACAAACAAGTTAAGGCACTAATGAGCATGACAAGCAGCTTCTATACAAACTACCCTTTCTGTTTCAAAATATGGTTGAGTTATTCCTGAAATAAACTGCGCAGAGCATAGCATTAAAACAGCACTTGGAATGACACTGTCTTATTGTTTTTTTAAGTGAATTAGTCACACATTATATATTCGGTGTCTAATGTCTCATAATTTTCACAGAACTTCTGTTCAGAAATATGTGCATGTTAAAAAAACTGCAGGATACATTCTATTTGCTTATAGTAATACATGACAACTCTGTTATGTAGGCTTGTTCACAGAAATGTATATGTAACTAATATACTAGCTAAAAAAAGAGAAGCTTTACTTTTTTCTCTTACATTTTTGGGAACAGAGTTTTAATTTATGCTACAACCTGTCTGAAACATGTCTGAAACTCTTACTATATGTGTGCAGCCTTTACCTTGTTTACATGAAGTATTTTTCTAGAGATCTTTCTTTTTTGGGAAATCAACCTAAAAAACATGGCATCCGGCGAAGGGAGACTTGAGAAGCTCAAGGAAGAGCAGGAAGAAGGAACCATGACCATATAGGAATCCGTGGTCTGTCAGTTCCTTACCATCCCTGACACAGAGAAGACGGTGTATGCCAGGGTTGTTAAATGCAGCCTATGTGAGAAGGAATTCAGCAGGGGTACTGGTAAGAAGTTCTCCTTTGCAATATCAGAGATGAGGAAAATATCTCAAGGCTTGGCACAGCAGACAACTAGCTCATGCCTAGTGAAGGCGAAATAAGGAGAAGGCATCGACTTCTACTCTCTGTACAACCTGGAGAAATTGTGCCATCACAGGTGTTGGAAAGACATATTGATGCCAATCCTGCACCTACCAATATGGTAATTTATTGCTACAGGTTTTCCAAAATTGTTGTCGTAGGAGAACAAAGTGTCTCTTTTAGAGACAACTTGGCATGCAATCATCAACGTCAGTTAAAAATATATATATTTGTTTTTACTTAGTTAGTTTAGATGCCCTATTATTTTGTTTAAGTAAAATCCTCAAAAATTAAAATATTCACCGAAAAAATATTCAACTTTTACAGACAAAAAGACTGTTCTCTTTAGATCCACCTTTATTGGTTAAAAAATTGAAAAAGAATATGCTGCTTTTTATGTCTGTCTGTTAATGTTACTATATCGTTATAGTCTGCTATAGTAGCCTATACATAACAATAAAAAGTCAATTTACAGTTATGAGTTTAAGCAAAAGGCAAAAACTTATAACAATAGATTTTAACTTTAACAATTAAAATAGTATGCTATTGCAAACTACACATATGTAATAATATTATTCTGGTCTATAATGACAGAATGGACTTATATATCCTAGTCTACTGTAACAGAATATGCTAGCCATAAAAGATCCACTATGGGTTATTGGCTGAAGTCAAACATGAGGGCTTAGGACACGAGAGCGTGCCTTTAATGGCTGGTATACCCGCTATGAAACTACTACATCATTTCAGTCTAGAAGGGCGGAATGTCCCAATGGCAACAAAATATCACTATATTTTGAACATTAATTTTTCAAAAATGAGTGAACAGATTTACACCAAATCACAAAAAGTAAATTTTCGGAGTAAAAATCTAGCTTTCTGCCAAATTTGGTGAAATTCTATTCAGCTATTTTTTCTGCATCGCGTCCCAAAATTCTAATGGGAAATTGCATTTGAAAACCATGCTTTGGGACTCCATTTTTTTCTTGGCCCCCGCTTGACAGATCACCCTAAAACTTTCAAGGAGAGAGTTGAGGTGGATGAACATTTTTTGGGGAAAGTTTAGTGAAGATTCATCATACGGCACCAAAGATAGTAGCAAAACAAAAAAGGCTCTCCCTTTGGAAACTCTGATCTAACTATAACTACACAGTGGCGATATATATCTATATCTACATTTATATCTATATCTATATTTATATTTATACATCCATATCTATATCTATCATTAAAAACCCTAAAAAACACTAAAATACACCAGTTAGAGTTTAGTAAATTAACGATAACTTGTGCACCCATCAGGCATTGCTTTGACCTCACATATTACCTTGGGGACCACAGTATTGATTAGTAATTTGACAATATTGTTCTTTAAATCTAATTAGTAATGTCATTAATGATCTCATTTAACATGTAATGAGTGATATAATATATGAGGGGGGGGGGGGGTTTGACCACTGGGCCTGTGCCCAATCATCTGTGGGTGTCCATCTGTGGACACCCAACCACCATTGCGCACTAAGTTCGTCTACCAACATTTTCACTATTTTAAAATTAGAGAGCTATTAAGCGACTGAAAAGATAGGTGGGGCAAACCGATGTGGAAAGGGGATGCTGTACTTTTGCAAACGTCTCCCTCTTTAGCTATTGTTAGCCTCTTCAAAAATACATTATGCCTCAAATTACTAAAAACCCATACCTCCCTTCACATTTTTAAACGCTGATTTCATATCTGCATTGATGTCTCACTGCTCATTTACTTGAGCCCGCTGCTCAGACAGGCTTTAAATTCAACAGCTCCTACTGCAACAAAATATCAGTCAGGAGTGCCTCATTTTTTGTCTTGAATAAAAAATATTAGTACTCTAGTTATTCTTTGGAACTCTTTGGTTAAGCAGCTGTTGACCACTAGGGAGTTAACTGACAGACTTCTTCACATGTTGGAAGTATGTTTCACTCTGCATGTCAGAATGTTTTACTGACATGGATGAGAAAGGCATTTGAGAACTCATAGAAAAGGTGTCGTGATTTTAACTATCGAAAGCACTAACCGTAATTTCTATGAGAAAAATCCCCCTCATTTCTTCATTTACTGCAGTATCTTCTGGGGAAATGCTTTTGTTTTTAAAGCTTTAATTCCATCAAGATGGCATTGCCATAATTTTAGAATTTCATTGGAACGCTGTGGTGACAGTGCAATGGAACACTTGGATTCAAGTGACAGCCTGCTGCTGGTGTTGGAAGTATGTGTTTCACTCAGCATACCAGATTTTGTTTCTGACATTGATGAGGAAGATAGTTGAGAAATGATAGCACATGTGCCCTCATTTTAGCTTTCTAGAGCACTTACCATGATTTCTATGACAAAATCAACCACCTCATTTTGTTTATTTCTAAAGGAAATGCTTTCAGTTTTACAACTTTGATTTTAAAAGGTTGGCATTTAGGTGTGTCACAATTTTATTATGAATATAGCATATTAGCGCTCTAGTTGCTCATTAAAAAACTGGTGAAGCTGCAGTAGAACAATGGGGAATCAACTGGCAGGCTGCGGCTGGTGTTGGAAGTACATGTTTCACTCAGCATACCACAATCTCCATGCCTGACCTCTTCTGAACGTATACAAGGCCTTAAATCCTTTATAGCAATTATTAGACACTGCACCTGATTTTCTTGCTTGCTGTTGCCATGTTCCTGACAGTACCCCCACCCACCGGAACTTCTTGTGGGGTCCAGTTTCTTTGGGAATTTTCTCCGAAACAGGGACACAAATTTAGGGGCAAGGACACAGGAGGATGGTTTTCATTATATCACAGAGGTCTCATATCCATTCCATTAAATTAGGTTTTGCAAGTGCCAAAAGGGAATGCCTGAATTCAGGATAGCATCAACTTCATATTCCTGTGACCCATCCACCAACTCTGGTCTGAGGGAAGTGGAGTTCCTCCTTTAGACACAGCTTGCTCAAAGCAGGAGACAAGGAATTCTGGGTAGCTATTTCATTTATTTGGGATTTTAAGCTGTACAGCAGAAGGCCCTACTACCTTTAAAATAGGAAATGGACCCACAAACCTAGGAGAAAACTTGGGATATGAATCCGGAAGTTGCCGATGTTTTGTGGAAATCTGTCTGTTTCTTATGGCTGACCTTTACCATAAGGAAACATTGCTAAAGAAACTTCTGTAGATTCCTAATGCATGCTAATAAATGAATGAACAGCAGAAAGGATTGAAATAGGAGCTATACAATCGGGAAAGGTGTGTGGATACATGCCAAATGGGCAATAGAAATGTAATATTCACATAAAGGTTTGGAGTGAGTTGTTTAAGGCAAATTTAGCAAGGTAAATCCACTTGCTCCATTCTACTTGTTGAGTCATTGGGAAACATCTGTTCTATTGCCTGGTTCAGTGTCTCTGTCTGCTCATCCATTTGAGGATGATAACTAATGGAAGAACAATGGTTGGTACTGGTTCTTTTCATCTATTCATTACAAAGGTGAGCAGTAAACTGTGATTGATCTGTAATGATAAATCGTGCAACCCATGTAGTCAAAACACATTTTAAAGGAAACTTGGCCAGGCAACTCCTTTGAAAGAATGGAATGACCCAACTTTGTGAAATAATACATGACTACTAAAAGAGTGTCAAATCCTTGCAATAGTGGTAGCTCCCACACAAAGTTCACTAAATTCTTAGTTAAGATTAAGATAGAACAGAAAAGGGTTGTAACGTATCTGCTGGTCGAGCATTGGCAGATTTGGCTCGAGAACAGATGGCATACTGTATGATAAACTTATTTACAAATATTGCCATATTATGCCACCAAAAATGTCTCTTTAATAACTCTGGTCAGTCAGAGGTAGGCTTTTCGACTGAGCTGAGTGGAAGCGGTTGGCAAAGCAGCTGGTGTGGTTTGTTCTTCAGGTGCTTCTCCAAGTTCTACATCTGCCCGCTACACTTACCCACTGCATTTCCTGTCATCAAGATCCTATGGCGCTCCACTCTGTCACTGGGGGATGGGGAGCCATTGCATGCTGGAGTCTTCTTTTGGCTTTGCTTGTTTCATGCCTTTCCTATGCGTGACATCTGAACCGAGTTGTGAATCTGATTGCCGGCCACTAAGTCTTCTAAATGCTTATACCCTATTTTTCCCGGGTTAAGGTGAACCAATTGAGACATACCTGCTAGCTCAGTTAGATTGCGCAGTCTGGGAGCTTCTGAGCATTCTGGAGTTCCTTCAAAGTGGTAAAAAAGGGAATTAAGATGGCTGGTTTTGGTCCCAGTGTCAGTCTTAGGAAGACGGGTCATCAGTCTGGCCCCAGGGAAACTTTCAGGTGCTTGCAAGTAAAGGATTCAGTGACAGGGGCATAAAATTCCGAAGGGTATTGGAGATTTGAGGAGGTCACAGCGAATGGGTTTGCTTGCCTTAAAACGCCACCAAGGAAGCAAGTAAAGCAACGCTAGTAAGCAAGTAAAGCATCCAGAAGAAAGAAATGTTCAGAAAACATCTAGAATATACTCATGATACCCCTAGTTAAATATCTTGGCTGCAGGATCTCCAAGACCCTCCAGCAGTAAAGCCCCAGCACAGAGAAGCCCTGACAGAAAGCTAAAGCAGAGACAACACAATCCTGCACCAAAATAAGACAAAGTAGCGGTAACGTGTTTAACAGCTGCACCACAGCAACACTACAGCTGCACTATAAATACCATGGACAATACATAAAGTTTAAACAGAATCCATAGTGAATACTATACAAGCTTCAGTCTAGCTTTATCAGCTATATAAGCCACATAGGTGAAACACTGTACATTGTGGGGGACTGCAAATTGCAAGTAAGTGTGCACTGCCCAGGACCAACTACATACCTGACCAAACCACATATCTATCTGCATGTCCAGCTACAGGTCTAACTAGAGCAGGGCACAAAGTGACCCAATATCCCAAATGCAAGTTTAAGATCTGCAGTCGCAGCATAGTACAGAACCCAAGACTGTATCCACTGTGCAGTTGCTGTGTTAATACCCCTGGCCGAGACACATGCACATATAAAGGTACCAAAGAACCACAGTAGCGGAAGAGGAGGAGGACACCGGTACATCTTGTCTGACTTATGACATTGAAAACATCAGGTGATGGCTGAACTCCAAGTACATCCCCAGATGGTGGAATCTAAGTGGTCCAAATACCTTGTGAAAGAAAACAGTACAGTGCCAATGCTAAAGGACCTTCAGGAGACACAAATGGCTGGGAAACAAGCTACACCCTACGAGGGAAAAGCTGGTTAATAATAGAAGGCAGGGACAAAGACAAGGACTGAGCAATGGTCGAGGAGGGTAGCTTGAAAACTCTGGAATCTGCCTCTTCTAGCTGGGACTTTGTAATAATTTTCACCACACAAATTCAACCACAAACAATATGCTGACAAATGAGGCATAAAACGTGGATTACTCCAGGCTGTGCCTGGAAAGAAATGAAGGAGCAAGTATCATCTGCCCACCCAGGTTACACCCCCAGCTAATACAGAAGGAAATAAAAGCACCACAGAGAAGAAATACACCAAAAGACAACCTCTCAGGAATGAACTATTCTCACAAACCCAGGGAGTGGACTGGAATAATATCCAAAGAAGTCACAATATCAGACTGATACATACATGACTCAGGGCCTCGTTTAGAGTTTGGTGGAGGGGTTACTCCATCAGAACCGTGACAGATATCCCATCCTCCAGGATTACAAGTGCATTATATCCAATGGCACCTGTTATACGGTGGACACATCTGTCAATTTGTAACAGAGTAACCGGTCCACCGAACTCTAAATCAGGCCCTCTGTGGGGTATACACAATGCCCACAAAGAAGGGAAATAAAACATCACAGGTTGATACAAGATTCTAGCAAAATCCCAGTGAATCCAGTAGTGAAGAAAGGGCTATGTGATGCGAATAACTTAGCCTTTTGTAACATCCCCAAAACCTTTGAAAATTAAGGAAGATTCTCCCACAAAAACAAAATATATAAATAGTTAATGAATAAACTGGTGAATGGTACAGTTAAAATGAGTGGTCTTCAAGCAGTTAAGTGAGAAAGGAGAAATAATCAGATCTCAGATGTTTATGTACAGCTAGAAGGATTTTAAACCTCCTTAGTTATTTTAGAGTAGCTGTGAACAAACCCGCCATCCATATATGAGGCGATTTTAAATGCAAAATGGATAACTGGGCAAAAGACTCAGAACAAACCACTGATTTGAAAGCCACACTAGGTATTCTGCAGTCCAACCAGTTCCCAATAAATGATGCACGAGGAAGGCGCTTACAACTCTTCTACTCGTACGAAAATGAGGGCCCCCCCACCCGAAAATTCCAACATATAACATCTGTGGAGCACAAATAGTAATCAATTATATCCTTCTCAGATTAGAGGACTGGTACAGATTTTAAAACCTTATGGTTGAATGGAGACTGGAAAGTGATCACAATGTCCTTCTACTAGACATTAAAGAAAATATATCCAGCGAACCAAGAGAAATCTAAAAATTGAACAGAGACTAGGAAATTGGCAGCTAAGTCGTGGAAAGTCGGCTCTGGAATTCCAATTAGAAGAGAGGCAAAATGATGCAGACACCTCTGATTTTCTAGTTAATCTAAATCATGAAATAATTAAACAAAGTGACTGGAGGCCACATTATGAAACCCTCCTGAACTGACAAGAAATGCTGTCACAAAGTCAAAACCAAACCCAAGAATGTCTGGAAAGACAGGATGGTTCAACAAAAAAGTAATACCCTTAAAGAATTAGTCAAAAGTCTAGTAATTTCAGAGACAGCCCTTTAACAGATTAGAAAAGTAAGAAACATCTACCAATCACTAATGAAAACAACTGCACGTAAGAAAGACCTGTGGACTTTTGGAGAAAATTGGTTGAGGGCTAGGCTCAAGAAGGAACTTCTTAGAAGCAAATATACTTGAAGATGTCAGGACAAGCAATTTTTCTGCAGTATTTGGTTCCACAAACCAGGCATACAACTCTAAGCTAAATGCAATTCCTGATATACCATCTACAAAAACAGAAAAAGCACCCTGAAGAGCTTTTTGGGACGACATGTTCAGGGAGGAAAAACTGATAATAGCGAAGAATGCCCCTGGCCCAAATAAAATACCTTGAGTAGTAGATAAATACCCTTGCAGTAACCCTTAACTAGATCTGCATGTCAAATACCACCTTCCTGGAGGAAGAGCATAATAGTAGAGCATCTAGCTCTAAAAGCAACCCAAAATTCTATAGGCCCATCAGCCTCATTGACATCAATTGTAAAACCTTCTTCAAGATGTTACTCAGAGCCCTTCAAATTGGACCATAACAGACAACATCCTAATCCCGATTCAAGGAGGCTTCAGGTAAGTTATTTCCACTACTGCAGTGGTTCCCAAACTGTGTGCCATGGCTCCCTGGGGAGCCGTCAAACCTAGCCAGGGGAGCGGCGCACCAAGCACTTTAATGCATTTAATGTTGAAGGGTTTGTTGGCTTCAGATAAACTAATTTGACTTAAACGCATGATGTCGATGATTTGTAAGTGACATGCCAAAAGCTGTAAATGTAGTGCTTAATTGACGGCATGTCGAGGGAAATGACCTCCATATTTCACTGGATCCCCACATTCCAACATTCCCAAAGTAAGCGGAAGATGCCTGATTTATTTTGTTAGACTCGTTAATAGTTTCGTTTTTTTCCAAATGCATTTTACACCAATGCAAGTTATCAGGAAAGAACAGTTGTCCTGTCTATTAAACACACTGGGGGATATTCTCAAGAACGTGCGATAATCATCGCCAAAATAGGTTAACGCAATTTCTCATATCGCCGTCCATCGCGGGAAAATAACTCTGTGTTAACGTCTCATTCTCAACACGGCGGTAACATGCGATAGTGTCCCGATAACGCGTCAAATGTCCGCGATAAAATCACCGGGACGGCGATAAAAATCTAAAGCCTAACGTGAAAAAAGTTGCGATGGGCCCAACTGCGATAAAAAATACAGCGATAAGCAGCGCCAGGCCTGCAAGTCCCACAAGTCAGACCCAACAGCAACAGGGTGAGTAACGACCAGGGACTGGGGGGACGGGGGGAGATGGACACAATGGCACACATGCACAATTAAGTATAGCACATCTGTGGACAAACCATGCCCAAGAGTCACAACTCCGACCAAGAGCCCAATTTATCCAAGTCTGCAACATCTCAGCACTGTATAAACACAGAAGTGAAAGGCACACCGCCTGAAAGGGATAAGGGCCAGCCAAATCAGAGCTGAAGGGGCAACACACCCACAATGCTGCACACACACATAAGAATCAGAGCACCTCAACATTGACAACAATGTGGTACAAACTGCAACACTTTCACAACAGAACAGAGGACACAACTGCCGCCGCTTGTGTGTAGAAAATGGCCATTCGCATTTGGCATAGCAGGAAACTGTGAGATGACACTGTACAAGTACAACCTCACATCCCTGATGGTGTAGAAATGTCAACTGTCCCGCATCACATAGGCATCTCCTCACAAACAGTCACAATGTACATTGTCATGCAGTCTGTAAGTAAACTTGTCCAATGCGTCAACATACATGTGAACACAATGTCAATCTGCATCTCTCTTTCACATTGCAGAGGGAGAATCAACACCTCCTGCAGAGCAGACCCAACAACTCAGCACTGATGATGAAGAGGACCTCCCCAACATCGATACCGACGCCCTCCAACAGCCCATGGACAGCTTCGGCACCCCACCTCCAGGAGCAGTGCAGCCCAGCTGCATCGAGGAGACCCCACCCCCTGCACAGACCACACAGCAGGAAGCACCCACCACCACGGCTGTCTCCCAGGACCCCCACGACCAACACATGGCATTCCAACGCCGTGTGTTAGGGTGCCAGGAGAAGATGGCTGATCAGCTGCGGGTGGGGTTCGACCTCATGGCAGCCAAACTAGATGCCATACGTGGGTGTCTACGTCCCATCAGGGACCACTTACAGTCCCTAACGGACACCCACTGTCCGCTCCATGCTCTCCAACAACCCATGGCTGACATCGCTGGGCCAAGAACAACTGTCTAGTCAGAGTGGCTCCAGCGATGTCAGCTGGGAGTTGGGACACATGCGGAGGATCATGTTGAACATGGAGCGGATGCAGGCGAAAAGAATGTTTGCCACGGCTGCACACCAGCGAGATGTAGTTGTGATCTTCCATGCCCTGCAGATCCTCATCATGGCATTGCCGCCACAAGGCCTGGCGCGGATGAATGCTGCTGCTACTACTCCATCCACATCTCCGCCCCTGAAGTGTCAGTGCCGCACAGTGATGCAGACTAAACACCACCACCCACATGTGAGGCATCTGACACATCAGAGGACGAAGATGATGATGAATCTGGCTTTGTGGTAAGAATGAAGTGGTAGCATTCATCTCCGCCATATGGCCTGTTTCAGCTTGGTTCTGCCCTCTGCATCATGCCCTGGAATAACACCTTCCACTGTCCCCCGATACACTCAGCGACACTCACCTTGGACCTCGACAGGGACTGCCATATTTGGTTTGGTTAGCAATGACACAGCAATCACACTGCGGACTGAAGTCTTCCTCTTCCGATGAACTTGTCAATCCCTAAAGGACTCTGGCTGGCCCTCCACGGGGCAACAATGTAAAGTGGGGTTTACATGGCCCTGTACTGCTCCAGCTTCAACACTCCACTGAATGCGAATAAAACATTCTAATTCACACAGATGTGTTGTGGCTATGAGCAATCAAGTATGAAAGTATGTATGAATGTAGGGACAGTGATTCCACAAAAAGGTACTCCCTGGGTAATGCTATCAATGCGCATGTATGGCTGTGACCCAGATAGGCAGTGAGACACACATTGTCATTCAAATCAACACTCATCACAGTTGAATCCAAGTGAAGGTGCGTAGACTTTATTAGCATATGCGTGTCAGTACGGGCAAGATAAGTGGCACAACATGCAGACCAATGCAGCAGTTTGTCAGGATGAGGAACGTTGCCAAGCGCCGCTGTCCACTCCGGGGGAGTGCCTCACCTTTCACAGGTGTGTGTTAACCCGCGTTGTTGTCCGCTCATGTATTCGGAGTCCAGGCGAATGCAGCCATGTCCACTGTTGTCGTGGGACATGTGACCAGATCTCCAAGATGCAACAAGGTGTTGGGACATGTGCAATGGGTTCCAATCTGTTGTGGCTGCAGGTACGTAGTTACTCGTCCATGAAAGCGATTACAGCTCCGTAGGCTATCATTTCCAACATGAGCTCGTTGTCGACTTCATCAAACAGGATGGCGAGGCAATCCATTAGCAGGTCCGGACAGATGTGCTGCGTCCACCCCCTTTCACCAATTAGCACTACAGCCCAATAGGGGAGCGGTTCAATGTGGTCACTGCACACGAGGAGTTGTGCAATCTCCCAGGTCCAGCTGCCAGCATGTATGCCAAGTATCAAGGCATCCCATAAACGGGTATCACGGTGACACTCCTGGTCGTGGGCCAACAGGGGCGCACACACATGTCAAAATCCAGTTCAGCTACCGTCCTGTTGGATAGGCAGACATCCATGGACCACTCGAATATGCACGATCGACAATGCAACACAGGCTGAACGCAGGTGACGTTGGCAAGGCGGAAGCTTAGCCGGTAACTGATCCGCAGCACTGCCAATGGCAGTGCCCCCAGTAAACGCAGCATACGTGCACGGTACAGTTCCACCTGACTGGGGTTGTGCATGTGTCCGGGATGTTCTACCATTGCCTTAGTGGCTCTGGTTGAAGCGGCACTGTTCTGACCTGCGCCAGTTCTGTGGATGAAATGCCACAGCTCGGATCAATGAGTTGTTTTAGTGTGCAACGGTTGTACGCCTGGCATGGTGTGGGAGTAAGTGTGAAGGCCATTCCATGCAAGATAACTTCGAGCAAGGACTTCTGTGTGTGGGGTGTGTATACGTTGGTCTTTCGTCGGGCTGTGTGTAGTGTGGGAGTCGTCATCATCAGCTGCTATAAGTATCTGTCAGGGGGTGCCGGGCACATGCAATTCCGAGGTCGGAGGTGCAGATGTGCTTCCGCCTGATAGTTCAGACAAAGGAGCTTTCATCCCTAATGTTAGTTTCTCATCTGCTTGCATTCAGGAAATGTGAAGTGGCTTGTTGGGGGTGGGGTGGGATGTGTGCGACTTTGGGATTCATGTTTGACATGTCTTGCATGTGGCAAATGAGCGGCATCTCTGTGTGTTACGTTGCCTCACAGCTGCTCCTCCCTCCCCCCGAGCCTATTTACTTGTGTGCACTGTGCGGTTGCATCACTTGCACTCCTACGGCACACCATTGTCATGCCTGTCTGCGCATGTCTCCAAGCCTGACAACAACACTGTGATGTTGGCCATTGAAGGTGGGCGGCCACGTGAGTGTAGGCCTGTGGGAAGGATAGAGCGGACACAGATGTAGAGTTCATGCCTGGTTGAACTCGCGCTGCGATTAAGGCTAGGCATTTGGCTCATGCTGCGGCAATACAGATACACACAACACTTGGCATGTATGAGCCAAGACCCCGAGCGGTCTTGCGCTCCTTCATTTCTCCGTTCGTGCGAGCCTGCCCTCCGGGTGCATGCTACATTCCAACATTGTCAATTGCGGGCTGGGTGGCGCGACACTACAACAGTGACACACTCATTAGTTACTTCCTTGTCCAGGCCAGAACTGAACCACGCCCAGAGCCCCGGGCAAATCCTTCACACCCCTACGCTGGCTTGGCGTACGCCGGCCCAGCCCACTCTGCTTACGCTTACAGGGGGGGGGACAAAGCTACCTGTCCAAGGTCTTACCCACTGCCTGAGGTGACATGGTTGCGTCCGCTGTCCACAGCACAATGTAATGTGGTAGAGCCCGGGGCCATCATGCATACATAATGACCACACGGACACACTTAGATAGATAGTGGAACTGGCTACGGGCACGTGCGCCCGGCCCCTTTTTATTACCAGGGTCACATGTCCAGTGACGCCTGTGCTGGACGGGTGTGGGGTGAGTGTAAGCCAGCTCTCAGGGAGTGGTTGGTGCTGGCAACAACTAGAACAGTGATCATCGGATCACACACACAGATTCAATCATAAAGGGTCCATGACTTGTGGTGTACTGAGGTAGGGGCACCAGATCTGAAATCACACACACAAGATTCAATCATAAAGGGTCCATGACTTGTGGTGCACTGAGTTAGTGGCACCGGATGCACGGCGGCCGGCACAGGCCTACCGCCACGTGGCGATGACTTGAGCTGCACTGAGGTAGGGGCACCAGAGCTGAGCGTGCTCATGTGAAGAAATTGTTAATGAGTTGGTCCCTTCGGGATATTCCTGCTGCAGCCGGGTGTGGTACACCTGCCTCATCTTCATCATCATCGTCCCAGGTCTTCCCCACTGCCTGAGGTGACATTGTTGCGTCCACTGTCCACAGCACAAAACTCAATCATGAAGGGTCCATGAGTTGTGGTGCACTGAGTTAGTGGCACCTGAAGAGCTGAGCAGGGTATCAAGCTGATGATGGCATCCAAGACAGGTGTGAGCAACTTTGATAGGCTGGCTGTGAGACTCCTCCGACTCTGGCAGTTGTTGGTTGGAGGTGGTCCTGGCAGTGGTGGCGGGTGTGCAGCCAGCGATGATGGTGTGTCCTTGCAGGTCAGGATTGGATTTGATTTGCGAGCCCTGCTGACCGCAGTGTAGGCCGGAGTCAACGGTCAGCAAGCGCACACAGCCACGTGGCGTTGACTTGAGCTGCACAGAGTTAGTGGCACCTGGAGCGCTCAGCGGGTGCGCAGCCTGCGATGATGGCGTGTCCTTGCAGGTCAGGATTGGATTTGATTTGTGAGCCCTGCTGACCACAGTGTAGGCCGGAGGCAGCGGTCAGCAAGGGCACACAGCCACGTGGTGTTGACTTGAGCTGCACAGAGTTAGTGGCACCTGGAGCGCTCAGCGGGTGCGCAGCCTGCGATGATGGCATGTCCTTGCAGGTCAGGATTGGATTTGATTTGTGAGCCCTGCTGACCGCAGTGTAGGCCGGAGGCAGCAGTCAGCAAGGGCACACAGCCACGTGGCGATGACTTGAGCTGCACAGAGTTAGTGGCACCTGAAGCGCTCAGCGGGTGTGCAGGCAGCAATGATGCGTCGTCCGGGCGGGCCGCAGTGGAAGCAATGTCTGTTGCCTACTGGACTGCGCCATAAATAAATCAAGACTCAATTTTAATTGGGGGACCTGCTGACCACAGTGTAGGCCGAAGGCAGTAGTCAGCACACACATGACTCCGCGGTGCTGTGCCGCTGGGTGCGCTGGGGGCCTGTGTCGCGGAAGCCAGCGATCGGCTGAAGAGGCTGGCGGTCACGGCGGCAGACTCGTGGCAGGGTGAGGGGCGCCGCCCTGGCAGACGCGTTGGCCATCCGGGAAGTGAACCACGCCCAGAGCCCCGGCCTATTTATTCACACTCCTACCCTGGACTGGCGTACGCCGGACAAGCCCACTCCGCTTACGCTTACAGGGGGGGACGACACAGCTACATGACCGAGGTCTTCCCCACTGCCTGAGGTGACATGGTTGCGTCCACTGTCCACAACACTACACACACCAGCAGTATATGTCCACATGGACATGTCTGTGCTCTGCATACTGAAGTCAGTCCAGCACATCACCGCCACACTTGGCATTGTGTACATTCTTATTGATGGGTCACTTGCCTCCTTCGCACATACTTGGTTCCCACCTCTCCACACTTTCTGCAATTGTGTGGCTGAGGGGCCATGCCGTTTTCGGAAGGTCAGCTGTCTTGTTCTGCGCTGCCTCGGTGGTAGTCCGGGGTGGGCCGGGGGTGGGCCTGGGGGTGGTGGCGGTGGGTGTTGTGGCCCTCTTGGGTCTCCGAGCTGCATGGTCAGTAGCTCCATGACATGTGTTGGTCTTCAGATGTGGCTCTGGGCTGGGCTCCCTTTCATGCTGCAGGTTGTCGTCCTGCTTTACACCAGTAAAAGGCAGGTGTTAAATCCCTGCTGCTAATGCGCCTTATCGCCTGTTTTTGGGTCGCATCGCAGATCTGGCTGGTCGTTGAGAATATCGCAAAGTGGTGTTTTCGTGTGTTTTTGCACGGGAACGCCTACTCTACATGTCATTAGTGTTAGTTGTCGCTCTCATCCGTGGCGATGTTTTTTGCGCCAGCTATCGCTGGAAAACTGGCGATATCGGCAGTTTGCACCAGCTTGAGAATAGGGCGATAAATCTATCGCCACTTTTGCGGCGCTAAAGTGCCGATAAATTGGCGATAAGTCCTTGAGAATATGCCCCACTGAGTATTAATAAGTATTGACATTTGTACTTAAATCAAAGGTACTTCCAGGACACATTTCTTTCAGTACACACACATTTCCAGACAGGCCTGCTCTCAACTTGAGCACAGGGAAGTAAAACACCATATACAGCATAATGCCAAAATTTGGAAGCAAGAAAGAGGGACGTTTAAAAAAAAATCTGAGGAATTCATATACTTGCATTGATTTGGAGGCAATTTTAGGCAGGAGACAGCAAAAATAAAGCTGTATGTGGTTTGAAAAATCGTGAGTCACCCTGCTGAGACAGGTGTGTTGGCACGTATGACATGGGTAGAAATGGAAGTGCATGCAAATATTCTTCAAGCGCAGAAACACTTTGGCAATGGGGGCCTACATGCATATGGGTGGTATCTAGCACGGTAAGTGGGATAAAAAAGTTTGAGAGGGTGCTCTAAAAAAGGCATGGGCAAAGAAGTGTAACCAGGAATATTTTATTAGAGGCGCCGCCTTAGTAATACGAAACACCCTGCGTATATGATTATAATACCTTCATCAGCTTCATCCCAATTTTTTCAGGGAGAAAAATGCAAGTACTCCCAAGGCCGAGCTTACATTTCCCTCACCCTCCAAAAAAAGTAACAGTGGGGAGCCCCTGGCAATGGGCAATGGGTCAAGGGAGCCATGGGTCAAAAAAGTTTGGGAACCACTGCACTACTGATCACTTATTTACCTTTCTTCACATCATTCATAAGCATAGCACTGCAAAAAGATACCACTTTATGAGGCCTTTTTGGATTTTACATCAGCCTTTGACCTTGTACCAAGTCACAGACTTTGGGAAAAATTGCTCAGTATGGGTCTGGATCCGTCACTATTATCTCTGATATAAATAGACACTACATTTCAAGTCAGGCTCAACCCAAAAAGGCATCCTCAGTAAACGTTTTTCCATCAACACTGGAGTGAAACAGGGATGCCTTCTTGACCTATAACTATTGTCCATATATATATAAATGATCTGTATAGGAAAGTCCTGAAAGCCTCATTAGATGTACTTGCTATTGAAGGCTTCCATGTTACCGCCCTCCTATTCTTAGGTGACTCCTGACCGGCCATACATCGAAGGGCCTATAAGTAAGACTTACGGCAATACACAAATGCTTCCAATAAAATGACCTGAAGATACACACACAGAAAACAAATGCAAAGGTGTTCAGGAAAATATGAATGACAACAAAGCGTTCTTAATCGGAGGAAAAAAGGTTGGGTCTGACCAACATAAATAATCTTAAATGGGATATCCACATTAAAATGGTGATAGAGAAGTCTGAAGCCTCACTGAGTGCAATCTTAACAAGCATTTGAAATGCAATAGGTCTCGCAATTGCGAGATTTTAACCTATTGGCATTGTAAATGACAATGCCTTTTATTTATGTGTTTAAAACACACCTAAAAGGCCATTTCATTTACAATTCCAATAGGTCAAAGTTTCTAAAATGCGAGACCTATTGCATTGCAAATTGCAGGATGGTGGGGGCGAGCAACAAGGATGGCCAGAGTGTTGTAAAAGTAATATGGTGGTGGGGTCAGCGTTCAGCTGGATGGAAAGCAATATACAGGGCAGTGAGGGAGGAGAAGGTACGGACAACGGAAAGAGGGTGTGGGTCGGAGGAAGTAACACGGAGGACAGGGTGGAGGGCAGCAGCAAAGAGCTAGAGAGCAATGTAAAGGCAGAGGGGGAGAAGCACGTTTTCCTCAAAGCGGGTTAATTAAAACCCAGTGTCACTAAAAAAAAATTGAAAAAAGAGATAACATGGTTTCAGTATTGTGGGGTATGTTGTTAACTCTGTGTGTTTTAAATGCTGTCGTTTGTTTTATGATTATATAATAAAGACTGTCATAAAAAATTACACAAGGGTTGCTTTATAAATAAAAAGTAGTTTGAGATCCCCTAGTTTGAATCTGTGTTTGAAATTCCGGTTGACCAGTTGCGTTTTAGATGGTATCTTAATCTACTGAATTTAGTTAGGATTTGTATTTAACCAACATTCACTACTCAAACAAAGCAGTTGTTGTCAGGTAAAGAGTCAGAATTAAAACCGACTCAGTCTTGCACCACAAGATATCTGCAAGACTAAGGGGTCGATTCCGATTCGGGCCGGAAAAAGCACCGACCGACTCGTATCCGGAAATTATACCGACCGACACCTACCTGTGGCGCCCGACACGCCAAGTACGATGCAATGCGTGCAAAATCCGACCGACACGTACCGAACCCAAGTCGAACGACCGAGCCGCACGGAAAACAGCAATCCGGTCGGAAAAACACGCGAATCCAACCGACCGACACGCACCCGGAACAAATCCGACCGAAACGTACACGCGAACTCCAAACCGCAAAGTACGATGCAAGGCGCGAAAACCACGACCGAGTCGGACGGAGGACAAGCCGTACGACCGACACGCATACAAAACCGAGCCGAAGCAACACAAAACACCGCGACCGACGCGTACGCAGCATAGAAAACTGCACAAACACAGCGTGAACGAAACGGAGAATACCGTACGAGACAAATGCAGGGTCCGACTCGGTCAGAAGAACGTCTCCTACATGCACAAAAAGTACAAAGGAAAAAACACAAAAAAAGGGCCAAACAAGCAATTACAAAGCCAATAAATACTGGGGAGGGTGGGGACAGAGAACAAAGACACACCCACAACTCCACCCATATAAAGGACACAAATCACAACCATGATCCTTTGCAAATGCCATTCCACTGCCAGCACCCAAGAGAAAGCAACCACACACCCACAGCTCATCCCTCACACAAGCCACACACCATCAGCACACCAACAAATACCTACCTCACATACACCCAGCAAAACACACACTCACACACCCCCACCTGCACACCAACACACACATCACTCACCATCACCACCCATCACCATGCCCCCAAGAAGAATCACAAGTTCCTAGATTGTGAATTGGAAGTCATGGTAGACGAGATCCTCAGGGTAGAGCCACAGCTGTTTGGCACACTGGTCCAACAGACCCCCATCTCCCAGAAAACCAAGATGTGGGAGAGGATCATCAACAGGGTGAACGCACAATCACCATGTCGGCGCACAAAGAGCGACATCCAGAACAGGTGGTATGACGTGCGCAGGAGGGTACGGGACCTGCTCAAGAAAGACTACATCAACAGCCAATACACCGGCAGTGGCCCTCCTGCCAAGCCAATATACCTCAGGTCCTGGGAGGAGAAGGTGCGGGCCATCCTTCCGCCAGTGAGCGTATATGGACTAGAGGACATCCCAGAGCCTGGTGAGTACACAACAAATGTACACAATATACTGCCACAAAACACACACACATCACTGTCAAGGGGAGAGTCAAACCATGCACTCATAGCAATTACACAGCAACCAGAACAGAATCATCCCAAAATGTGTATGTCAGTCAGATAAACACAACACATGCCATCAAAAAAGTCACATCCAACTGTGCCATCACATGTACAAACACAACTACAACTACAGCTAGGCAGTGGCACAAATAGAACTAACAAACACATCCAGACATGTAGCCACCACAACAACACCAACACACAGTGAAGACCACTCAAAGGAAGGAATTCTGTGTATGCTGGCCAAGTCAGTGTAGCCAACAGCATCATGGGAGTCGCAGTCACACATATTGCCCCCCACAACTGTCCCATCAACACCACCATGAACCATGCGCACATCACAGGGAGTGGAGAAGGACTCACAAGATGGCTGACACTGGCTACTGCTGTGGGGAGCACAAGGCCCTGCTGGGAACTGTGCACCAACAAACAGCAGGACACCACTGACTGACATCCTGAGAGACAACTTCCACTCCCTGCAATGCAAGCACGTTCCATGGTGGGATATCTGGCTGGCTGGGTGGGAAGGAGGACTTTCAGCACTGACCATAGTCACAAGCACCTCCCCTCACACACCCCCCAACACAAACTCCACAGAACCCACCTGGTAGAATGCAATGCCCCCCATCCTAACACAAGATCCCACAAAGAACCACCACCCTGGGTTATGTTGTGTGAAGCACAGGGACACTCTTGGGACTGTTAGCCAAACAACTGCCAGGACAACACTCCAAGCCATCCTGTCAGCACAGCCAGCCCACCCCACAGGAAAGCAGAGTCAAAAGGAAGGAAGCATGGGCATGCTGGGAAGGGGGGTGGAGGCAATAGCATGATGGGAGTCGTAGTCACAGCTCTACATCCCCCACCACATGGCCCAGCAAGCTCACTCTCACGCATGCACATCCCACAGAGAGTGGAAAGGCCCATCAAAGATGTCTGACACTGTTGCTGTGTCGTGGGGAGCACAAGGGCATGCTGGGAACTGCACACCAACCAACAGCAGGACACCACTGTCAGCCATCTTGCCATTGCACACACACCCACACATACTGAACTCCCCACAAAAGCAAGCAAGTTTGGGAATGCTGGCAAGTGGGGTGGAGGCAATAGCATGATGGGAGTGGCAGTCACTGATATTGGTCACCCCCACAACTGTCCCATCAACACCACCCTGAACCATGCTCACATCACAGGGAGTGGAGAAGGACTCACAAGATGGCTGACACTGGCTACTGCTGTGGGGAGCACAAGGCCCTGCTGGCAACTGTGCACCAACAAACAGCAGGACACCACTGACTGACATCCTGAGAGACAACTTCCACTCCCTGCAATGCAAGCACGTTCCATGGTGGGATATCTGGCTGGCTGGATGGGAAGGAGGACTTGCAGCACTGACCATAGTCACAAGCACCTCCCCTCACACCCCCCCCCAACACAAACTCCACAGAACCCACCTGGTAGAATGCAATGCCCCACATCCTAACACAAGAGCCCACAAAGAACCACCACCCTGGGTTATGTTGTGTGAAGCACAGGGACACTCTTGGGACTGTTAGCCAAACAACTGCCAGGACAACACTCCTAGCCATCCTGTCAGCACAGCCAGCCCACCCTACAGGGAAGCAGAGTCAAAAGGAAGGAAGCATGGGCATGCTGGGAAGGGGGGTGGAGGCAATAGCATGATGGGAGTCGTAGTCACTGATATTGGTCACCCCCACAACTGTCCCATCAACACCACCCTGAACCATGCTCACATCACAGGAAGTGGAGAAGGACTCACAAGATGGCTGACACTGGCTAGTGCTGTGGGGAGCACAAGGCCCTGCTGGCAACTGTGCACCAACAAACAGCAGGACACCACTGACTGACATCCTGAGAGACAACTTCCACTCCCTGCAATGCAAGCACGTTCCATGGTGGGATATCTGGCTGGCTGGGTGGGAAGGAGGACTTGCAGCACTGACCATAGTCACAAGCACCTCCCCTCACACCCCCCACCTCAACACAAACTCCACGGAACCCACCTGGTAGAATGCAATGCCCCCCATCCTAACACAAGATCCCACAAAGAACCACCACCCTGGGTTATGTTGTGTGAAGCACAGGGACACTCTTGGGACTGTTAGCCAAACAACTGCCAGGACAACACTCCCAGCCATCCTGTCAGCACAGCCAGCCCACCCCACAGGGAAGCTGAGTCAAAAGGAAGGAAGCATGGGCATGCTGGGAAGGGGGGTGGAGGCAATAGCATGATGGGAGTCGTAGTCACAGCTCTACATCCCCCACCACATGGCCCAGCAAGCTCACACTCACGCATGCACATCCCACAGAGAGTGGAAAGGCCCATCAAAGATGTCTGACACTGTTGCTGTGTCGTGGGGAGCACAAGGGCATGCTGGGAACTGCACACCAACCAACAGCAGGACACCACTGTCAGCCATCTTGCCATTGCACACACACCCACACATACTGAACTCCCCACAAAAGCAAGCAAGTTTGGGAATGCTGGCAAGTGGGGTGGAGGCAATAGCATGATGGGAGTGGCAGTCACTGATATTGGTCACCCCACAACTGTCCCATCAACACCACCCTGAACCATGCTCACATCACAGGGAGTGGAGAAGGTCTCACAAGATGGCTGACACTGGCTACTGCTGTCGGGAGCACAAGGCCCTGCTGGCAACTGTGCACCAACAAACAGCAGGACACCACTGACTGACATCCTGAGAGACAACTTCCACTCCCTGCAATGCAAGCACGTTCCATGGTGGGATATCTGGCTGGCTGGATGGGAAGGAGGACTTGCAGCACTGACCATAGTCACAAGCACCTCCCCTCACACCCCCCCCAACACAAACTCCACAGAACCCACCTGGTAGAATGCAATGCCCCCCATCCTAACACAAGAGCCCACAAAGAACCACCACCCTGGGTTATGTTGTGTGAAGCACAGGGACACTCTTGGGACTTGTTGGACTTGGCCCTTTTTGCAGGGTCATCCCTAAACTTTTTGCCTTCCTCCTATACTTTTTCTGACCTGTTGTTGGCTGTTTTATGACTCTGGGCACTTTGCCACTGCTGATCAGTGCTAAAGTGCATATGCTCTCCCCATTGCAAATTGATGTATGTATTAGTGACTCCATGATTGGATGATTGGTTTACTTGTCAGTCCCTAGTACAGTGCACTGTGTGTGCCCAGGGCTTGTAAATTCAATGCCGCTGGTGGGCTTGCAGCACTGGTTGTGCCACCCAGAGAAGCGGCTTGTAAAAGGTGCCTCAGGCCTGCCATTGCAGAGCCTGTGTGCAGCCTAGGGCTGCTATGTCGACTTGGTGAGTACACCCACTTACCAGTCCCTAAACCTTCCCTTTACTGCAAGTTGGTCACCCCTA